>JACVVK020000285.1:745000-858874 GCA_018292915.2 Batillaria attramentaria
ACATCTTTAATTCGTGGAGGTGGAGGGAGCACGTAACAGTAGGGAATCTAGTCGAAAAACTTGGGAAACTGCTTCGGCAGAGAGAGCCGAAACTTTCTGTAAAAAGCCGAAACTTTCATAGCTGTTTGGGCTAAATCGCCGAAGAAAAAAAAAATCTTGGCAACATCACTGTTTGGGTCGGTAAGATTTTAAGACATAAGACATAAAGAAATTTATTAAATTTCCAAAAGTGGAACATTGCTTTGTGGTCTCATAAAACATGCCAAACACTCACTCATATGGCCATACACACCCACTCCACCTATCTACATACTCGCACGCTCACACCTAAAACAGTGACCTGCCATCTATCACATATTGCAGCACTATAAATTACAACACTACACCCCGCATCACTTCACATCACAGCAGCAGCAGCACAACAGCAGAGGTGCACAGAACTCCATCACAGTCGAAGCCAACCGACAACTGTCTAATTAGTCTAGTGGTGGGACCAAAAAAAAAAAAGTTTGGCAGCTACGTTGAAACTTAAAACAATGTATCGTGTAAGCAACCGTACGGCCAAATATCAGTCAATAAGGCTGAGTTCAGTGATTGTGGGACAAAACAATTCAAACAGAAAAGAGACAATGATGATGCGACAATGTCATTTATCCCAACGGCGATTGTAATTCATAGCAAATACTGGAGAAAAACAGGCAAAGGGTTTTGTTTTGTTTTTGTTTTGTTTTTAGCTGGGTGGGTGTTTGGGGGTTTAACGTCCTTTTCCACCATATACGGGTGATACCAAAGACGGGGCAACGATGAAAAAGCCAGCACAAATATTTGGCCCCTGCACGGATTCGAACTAACGACCCGAGCATTAGAAGTCCAACGCTCTACCATTGTTTTTAGCTGGAATGGCCACAAACCACAAATAGCTCCCGTAGCATGTAGTAACACCTACGCTAAATATAGTACAACATTTTTGCCCATTACTGTGTGCAGAGTACAAAATGGCAATCTGGCGCTTTTTGTTGGCTTTTCAAATAAGTTTCACACCAGGTAATAGTAAAATTAGGGAAAAATGAGCCTGGCTTGTGGACCATTTGTATTCATGCGCGGCTGGCACAAGAGGCAGCAGACGACAGAGGAATGAGGGGGTATTTCGTCGCTGCTAACATTGCCAATCTCCCCCCCACCCACCTCCCACCCCCCACCCCCCACCCCCACCCCCCCCCCAAATATCCCCCCGCCTCCCCCCCACCCCCCCACTCCCCCCAAAAAAACAAACAAACAAAAAACGGAATATTGGAATTTGTTGAAATTTACTCTATACATGAGTCTTTCGCTGCCCGATTTTTGTGATTTTTTTTTTATTTATTTATTTTTTTTTTTTTTGGGGGGGGGGGGGGGGATTTTAAAGTATTTCTAGGGTGTCATATGCAACGTGGAATATATAGCGTTTTCTTGAAATTTGCGTCTGTGTCCTGTAGCCAAAATGCTGCAAACAAAGGATGCTCGCCTTGCTGGGTCAAAGACGACCTCTGTCCAAGGGGGACTACTACCACAACTCGCGTCGTCTGCTAGGGCATCAGAGAAAGAGAAGGCTCTTACTCAAAATTAATCATTTGCCAATAATTTTCATTTAACGCTTAACCACGCGATGCCTTTGGTGAGGCTGTATATGTATTTGCTCTTTGAGGTCCTTTCGCTTGGCAACTTTTTTCATATCACTGTTGTTAGAAGGGAAGCTGCAGATTCGACAAACACCGTGTGGTCACCACAGTATCGGGGTGTAAGGAGATATCGAAAGGCAGCGAGACGGACCTCCTGCATGCCGTCAGTACTGTGGGACCTGTGTCAGCGGCTATCCAGACTTTGGCTTCTTTCCACCGGTACAGTGGTGGTGAGCACGCAACTTGACTTCCTTTATTTGGACACTTCAGGAGACGCTACACGGGCAACAGTTTGTTTGGGGCTTTTTTTTTTTCTTTTCTTTTCTTTTTTTCTTTTTTTCGTTGTTGTTGGGGTTTTGTTGTTGTTGTTGTTTTTGAGGGGTTGGGGTTTTTTATTTTGTTTTCTTTTGTTTTGTTTTGTTTTCGGGGGGGGGGGGGGGGGGAGGGGTCCGCCCCAACTTCCGGAAGCTGGGGCAATTTTTATATGCGTGATGATGGAGATGAGGATGATGGTAAAATGATGCTTTGGAGGTCCGTGTGGTTTGGGAGAGCGGGACAGGGCCGCATTCCACGCTTCCTGTCATAAATATCCCGGCATTAACCAGGCCCGGGAACTACGGCACCTTCGATGCCGGCTGTGTAATCATCCACATCATAAGACGTGTCATACAAAGGGAAGCACCCCCAAGGTCGCACCCTTGAAGTGGGTGAATCTCTTCTATGTGGCAACAGCCTCCCCATTGGGCCCGTAGCACACCCGCTCTGGGTAGGAGCCGACCTAGGTAGGAAAAATCCAGCTTGCCTCGGCTGGAACTCGAACCCGGGTCTCCCGGTCCATGGTCCGAAGTGCTAACCACTACCCTACGGGGGCCAGTGGCAACAGTTTCTTAAAACAAAGCAAGAAAACTATCCTTAAAAACACCTGTTTTCAGCATTCCTGTAACAATGGTGTGTTTAATAATAATAATAATAATAATAATAATAACTTTTCAGCCTCTTGTAACAATGTTTAATTATTAAAAGATTCAAGAAAGACTCCAGAAGACTCAAGAAAACTTTTTTTCAACGGTAAAGGTAGTTAACGTAAAACAGCCAATTTTCATACCTGCCGTTGCTAATTCTAATCATATCTATCTAAATAGAGTCGTAGCCAAACACCACACACACACACACACACACACACACACACACACACACACACACACACACACACACATACACACACACACACACACACACACACACACACACACACACACTGCCACTGCCACGTACAGCAACAGGAACAAAACAGAAATAGCAATGAATCCCTAGTTAAAGGAAACTACGCTCGAATCAAGAACATGTAGAAACCGTGAATAGCACACCAATTATTTCAAGGAAGAAATGGGTGAAAATGAACTTTGGGGAGATGAAACATCGTTTGACATAAGATATTTGAATATAAGAAGAAGAAGAAGAAGAACTTTAAATGTTTTTTAACTTTAAATGTTAAATTTGAAAAAAAAAAAAACAAAAAAAAAACTTGACACCCCAGTATACACTGAAAACATCAGCAAAAACAATATAAATATAACACTGAATCTTAACAGAACACAACTGCTCAACGTATGTAAAGCATATGTTTTGTATTTGAATTTTTTTCTCTCTCTTAAATGACAGGCGTCTACATCGACGACAACTGCTCGGGCTACAATTTGGATCACGCCGTATTGGTGGTGGGTTATGGAACTGAGGATGGCACGGACTACTGGCTCGTCAAAAACAGGTGGGTCATTCAATCCCCCCTCCCCCACCCTCCCCCCCCCCCCCCCGTCCCCCCCCGTCCCCCCCCCCCCCCCTGCATGCGAGATATTTACGAAAGAAAGGGTTAGTGTTATTGTTAGTCCGCTTGCCATTCAGCAGCCGCGAAGTAGTCTTTCGTGCTGGCGCGGCGTTAAGCCCTAAATAACTAACTAACTAACTTGCCATTCAGTATTTTGAAAAATGCTGACGAGTGAAATCTAAACCTTACTCGCGAGATGTTAGTGCGGTAAACGAAATAGATTTTTTATAATTATTATTATTATTATCATTTAAGTGGACTTTTGAGTGTCATTGTTTGTTCGTTGTGTGTGTGTGTGTGTGTGTGTGTGTGTGTGCGTGTGTGTGTGTGTGTGTGTGTGTGTGTGTGTGTGTGTGTGTGTGGTTAGTTGTGGAGTTTGGGGGGGGGGGGGTGTTTTGTTGTTGTTGTTGTTGTTGTTTTCTGGGGGGGGGGGTGTTGTTTTTGTTTTGTTGTTGGATTTTTTGTGTTTTTGTTGGGGTTTTTTGTTTGTTTGTTGTTGTCTTGGTTTTTGTTTGTTTTTTGTTGTTGTTTTTTTTTTGGGGGGGGGGATGTTTGTTTGTTTGTTTGTTTGTTTGTTTGTTTGTTTGTTTGTTTGTTTGTTTGTTTGTTTTGTCGTGTGTGAGAATTCCTTCCGTGTACTTGGAAATTCAAATCTCATCTCTTCTGCTGTTTCTTTTCAGCTGGGGTTCAGGATGGGGTATGAAGGGATACATCCGGATGGCGCGAAACCGGAACAACATGTGCGGGATCGCCAGTTTTGCAATGTTTCCTACCACCACCACGGTATCAAGCAACAATGGCACAAATGGCACAAATGTCAACAGCACTGATGGCCCCGCTTCTTCTGTCAGCGACGTTCATTCCTCTGCGCATGCTTTCATTCTTCCCATTTCAATCTGTTTCATTCTGAACGCCTTGAAATAAAAAAAAAGAAAGAATTCGGTTACATCCCTACATTAAGCGAGCAGAAAAATGACACTTCCCTTCGTCTTTCTATCTGTGCGGCGGAGGGAAGACCTGGTTCCCGTAATTAACTAATTTCCTCTACTTTTATAGTAGTAGTAGTAACATACGTATTCAACTAATACATATTATACAAGTCAGTTTGGCACAACCCGACCCAACCCAACCACCTCTCTCTCTCTCTCTCTCTCTCTCTCTCTCTCTCTCTCTCTCTCTCTCTCTCTCTCTCTCTCTCTCTCTCCCTATAATGTGTATAATCCTAAGCTTACTTTTACTCTCGTACTGTAGTCTAGCAAAACGGCAAGGTTGCAAACTGGCCTTTTGGCCAAAATCTTCTACCGTTGGAAAATAAAAGATTGTCATCGTCATTCTCTCTCTCTCTCTCTCTCCCTCTCTCTCTCTCTCTCTCCCAGCAGTGCATGCTTCTAGTTTGAACTGTTTATATGATACATAGTTGTATGCATAATTTACTGTGTAGATGCTTGCAGTTCCCAGCAGTGCATGCTTCTAGTTTGAACTGTTTATATGATACATAGTTGTATGCATAATTTACTGTGTTGATGCTTGCAGTTCCCAGCAGTGCATGCTTCTAGTTTGAACTGTTTATATGATACATAGTTGTATGCTTAATTTACTGTGTTGATGCTTGCAGTTCCCAGCAGTGCATGCTTCTAGTTTGAACTGTTTATATGATACATAGTTGTATGCTTAATTTACTGTGTTGATGCTTGCAGTTCCCAGCAGTGCATGCTCGGACGGTTTCAATGGTACACAGATGTATATTCTTTAATACTTGTCTTTACAGTCTTCTGCTGAGTATCCTGATATCGGGTGAACTGTCGATGTGGCACATGGATTTATAACCCTTTTGACATTCCTACATATATACATACACACATACATTTGTGCTTAAAATTTATGCTGGCACTTGCTCAAAACAGCATGCATATATGTGCATACTGGCAAAATGGATGCAGATTTTAATATGTCCACTCCTTGAATTTTGTTTGTCTTAGTCTGGCTGAACCAGCGAATAGTATATATAATATAGGCGCATTACCTGTTTTGATATCTCTAGCTCTAGCTCTCTGCGGGTATGTCTACGAATGCGATCTATTATTTGGCATTTTACTCGCATTCTGCCACTTAGACACAAAGGGTATAAACTCAAATTCCTGGTGCATATAAAACTTTGATTATGTCTATTTTCTGCCTCTAGCTCATTCATAAGTGATTGTGTATTCTTCCTAGTAGACGTTCACATGTGAAAATACTTAAAGCAAGAAATTGTATTGTGTGTGCACATTGTTTCGGTTATCTTTGTAAGTAATAAATGAGATCAAAATCCACAATAATATTATCTGGCAATCTGACGCTACTGGATGTGTGTGTGTGTGTGTGTGTGTGTGTGTGTGTGTGTGTGTGTGTGTGTGTGTGTGTGTGTGTGTGTGTTTTCCTTCACAAGTTCTACAGTTTCCTCTTTACCCCTTTTCTGTTGAACTCTTAAAAAATTCTAGTAACTTACGAGACTAAATGCCACGCTCATTTCGCGTCCGGTCAACACGACATGCTTTCCGAAAAAAAAAGTACCCTTCGATGAGAAATTTGTCTTTGACATTCGGCATCCATTCTTCAAAGAATTGTATAATTATCCACTGATGCTACCAGACTGCGAATCACAAGGTGGGTAAGGGTGAGTGAGTGAGTGAGTATTTTAAGGCTTAACGCTGCGTCAGCGACAAAGACTAATTCGCGGCAGGTGGGTAAGGGTGAGTGAGTGAGTGAGTATTTTAAGGCTTAACGCCGCGTCAGCGACAAAGACTAATTCGCGGCAGGTGGGTAAGGGTGAGTGAGTGAGTGAGTATTTTAAGGCTTAACGCCGCGTCAGCGACAAAGACTAATTCGCGGCAGGTGGGTAAGGGTGAGTGAGTGAGTGAGTATTTTAAGGCTTAACGCCGCGTCAGCGACAAAGACTAATTCGCGACAGGTGGGTAAGGGTGAGTGTTGAGGAGTTTAACGTCCTTTTCCACCACGTAAGGGTAATGTCGAAGACAGGGCAACGAGAAAAAGGCCAGCACAAATATTTGGCTCCAGTCAGGATTCGAACTCACGATCCGAGCATTGAGAGTCCAACGTTCTACCATTCAGCTATCTCGGATCGCGCAACGTGAGAAATGGTGAAACTTAAAAACAGCGGGCCCACGGGGAGAGAGAGAGAGAGAGGGGGGGGGGGGGGACGAGCCTTTTCCGTTGCTATACCGCTTCAAACATCAGTATTTAATTTATACACATCTTTAGATTGTAGAAACGTATTATTACAAGTCGGGTTCTTGGTTGTAAACGGCCCTTTTCAATCGTTCTAACCTACATTTTGCAAACCCGAAGCATTTTCTCTCTCTCTCTCTCTCTCTCTCTCTCTCTCTCTCTCTCGGTGCTATCATACTGCTATGGCTTTTTTGGGGGAAAAAAACGTGGTGTTGAGGCCACTGCTACACGTTGCCAGGATCGGCACTTGCAGGGCTGGAAACGCTGGAAACCCTAACTAAATCGCTGGCGGCCAGCTGGCATATCGCCCTTGCCGATGCCGGCGCGGCAATAGAAAGCCGTCCTATTTTTCCTGGCAGCCAGCTAGCCGCAGGCAACCCCGTACAGCCAATCACTGCCCAAACCTTGCAACGCCGCAGGCTGCGTGTGCGGAAAAAAAAACCCTGCCCGCCAGCAACCAGCCGAGTACGCCAACATGCTGACTGGCAGTCGTGTAACCGTACGCTTTATGGCGTGGGACCGCTAATGGACGGTGCACTGATTTGGAGCCGGCATACTACCGGGAAACCGCTCGTCCCTCTTTCAACCCCCTTGCAACCCCTGTCCTTTCTTATGCGACCTGGGCTGAACGTATGCTGCTGGGGAGTCCCCCCGAACAATGAGCCTCTGCTAATGGTCAATGGTATCTCCTGTCAACATCAGATCGATTCATTGTGCCTGTTAATTAACACTCTTTTTTAGCACTCTTTGGGATGGGGCAGATTTTGCTGCGCGCAGCAGCAAGTTTCAGCGATGCAAGACAAGACTGTGGCGTTTCTCCAGACAATACATACTTTCACGGGAAACCACAAGACACTAGCAAGCATGAAGCATCCTCTGTGACAGTGTCAGACGAGCTGCGTCAGTGAGGCTGACGTCAAATGTTTAGTTCAGGGAATTGACGTCATCTCTCTCTCTCTCTCTCTCCCCCCCCCCCCCCCCCTCTCCCCCCTAAGATTCTAGATCCGCTATAGCGTAGCGGGTCTAGTGTCTTTGAATGGTCTGACACGCTTGAAGAGAGAAAGAAAAACAACAACTGAAAACAACAACAAACAACAAAACAGATAAAATGGAGGAACAACCGTATGGGATGGGGCCTTTCCTCCTTGGTTTTTTTTTTTTTTTTTCTCTCACTACAGTGAGATTTCATATTTATTACACTGCACCCACAACTGAAGGGTTTGCTGTTTTTATGTTGTTTCCATAGTAATGGAAACAACATCATAGGACGGGCTAAATTTTCCACGTTCATGGGCAAGCATCTGTGGTACAAACGCACGTCACTGCCGATCTCCCGCAGAGACGATTACGCAAGTGTAACTCTGACAATGACGTAAGAAAACGTGCGTTATCGATGCTGGCATGTATGCTGCGCCGAACGCGTTTCTCCTCCTCACTGAGTGCCGTCTGTGTGGATGTGTGTGTGTGTGTGTGTGTGTGTGTGTGTGTGTGTGTGTGTGTGTGTGTGTGTGTGTGTGTGTGTGTGAATTGTGTCCGGGCCCGTTTCTTCGAAAATACTTAACCGAATGGCTTCAAATTTGGGGTATCCAAATATATCAAAATGTTACATTAGACGATTCAAGCGTGTGATGATTGCTTAAGTGACTTGGGAGTTATCGCCCTTTTGAGACAAGTTGGTTGTCTTTCGTTTACAGGCGTAATATTTATTTAAATCACTCAATTTTTTGGCAGTAGATAGCTTGAATACGGACTCTGAACAGAATCACTACTAGAAAATGGTCGCTCTTATAGTTTTCATGTAAACCGAGCCTGAGTTGACATTGCATGTGAACCCAGTTCAGATTCCTATTTCTCCGAAAATACTGAACCGATCGATTTCAAATTTGGGGTTTCTAAATGAATCAAGATTGTTGAATAGAAGGCCCGATCCAGGTACGATTGCACACATGATTTGCGAGTTATCGCCCTTTTCAAAAAAGGTGGCTTTCTGGCGTTTAAAGGTGTAATATTTACCTAAACCACTCCATTTTTGGACATACATAGCATGAATACGGACTCTCAACTGAGTGAATTTTTGAGGTTGTCGCATTTATACTTTTGGCGTAAGCCGTACCTGATGAAAGTGCTGGTGAACACACTTTAGATCTCAAAATCGCTCCTACTATACATAGATAATGAGCCTGGGGTGCCATAAAAAAATATACAAAAAAAATTAGAAAAATTCACTGCAGCCGTTATCGTCAGTTGACTCGAAAATTTGTACTCAAAGCACATTTCCTCTACACAAGCCACACGCCTTACAAACATCGCAGAAAAGGCACACGCGCACTGACGCAAAACTGTATCAGCGTCAGTTTGCCGACGTCATGTTTGATTGACGTGATGCTGGCATTTCTTGGGGGTGTGTCGTCACTTTTCGGAAGTTCTCTATTTGTAGACGGGGAAAGCGGGAGTTTCATTGATGTAGTGAGCTTTGTTTTTCCCACTGACTCTCACTCAATAGCATAGTAGAGTGAGAGAACACCACATCGGTCTCAATGGAGCACATGCACAAACGCGGCTCGCGCAAGTCTGTGTGCGTGCGTGCGCGCGCGCGTAGTGTGTGTCTGTGTGCGCGCGCGCGCAGCAGACATAACACATAGTGAAAAAACGTTCGCCGCGCAGACTTGTCTGTTAAACACATTGAGCCGGTATAAATTCGATCGTTTCACTGCGCAGCAGCAACACTTCAATTTTCATGGGGCTGCTTTCATTGCAAGAATTGTATCCGAGTCAAAGTTATTACGTCAAATGTATTATGCGTCATCCCAATGAGGAAAAACGTCATAGATTTCAAAGAAAACAACTTGACGTCTCTCTTCCAAAACCAAGGTTGGTCTGACAAGCCCGGTCAGTTGTTTCCATTCAGAGAGAGAGAGAGAGAGAGAGTGTAGTGTGTGTGTGTGTGTGTGTGTGTGTGTGTGTGTGTGTGTGTGTGTGTGTGTGTGTGTGTGTGTGTGTGTGTGTGTGTGTCCTCCCGAATACATGGCATTACAAAAGAACGACCTTGACGACAGCAGGTGATTAAATGGAAACAACATATTGGGCTGGTGGCCATCTTGTTGTTGGTGGTGTTGGTGGTGTTGGTGGTGTTGGTGGTGGTGTTGGTGGTGGTGTTGGTGGTGGTGTTGGTGGTGGTGTTGGTGGTGGTGTTGGTGGTGGTGTTGTTATTGTCTGTTTTTTGTGCGTCTTTTTTTCCCTCTTAATTTCTTTCTGGGCATTTTTACACAAGACTACAGACATAATGAACGAAAACAGTGATACTGACAATGTACAGTGAAAACGCACACACACACACACACACACACACACACACACACACACACACATACACACACACACACACACACACACACACACACACATGTATATATAAAAGTCATCAGCACATCACATACCTTAAGACCTAAATACATGAGAAACTGCACACACGCAACAAGACGATCCACAAAGTTCAGCTCGATGATGCTCGATGCAGTCAATGTCACCCGAAACGCTTCGAGCTGTGACATTTATACCGCTACTGTGTGGTTTAGTGAGACAAGTGTTGCGTTTTGCACACATTTATTGGGTAACATGTGGCGTGACATGTAGCCTGCTGAGCTGTGTGGCGATGCGTTTATTGTGTAAACAGCCAGAGAGATGATGATCACTGCGGCGGAGTTGCGCCATGAAAGTTGGAACATAGGTCGGTCCTCATTCAGAGGCGAGTGTCCCGCGAACTGAGGCACTTGAAGCACACGTGAAACGCTACCCATGTAAGTATAGAAATAAACTACCAAATGCGTAGTATTTTGTGTTTATTAAAAAAAAATAGAAGAAATCTGTTGTGCTATTCTTTTAATCAAGAAATCTGAGACACCAGATGAAACAGCACAAGAACAAGAAAATCTCTCTCTCTCTCTCTCTCTCTCTCTCTCGTGCATATTTATATATGTGTGTGTGTGTGTGTGTGTGTGTGTGTGTGTGTGTGTGTGTGTGTGTGTGTGTGTGTGTGTGTGTGTGTGTGTGTGTGTGTGTGTGTGTGTGTGTGTGTGTGTGTGTGTGTGTGTGTGTGTGTGTGTGTGTGTGTGTGTGTGTGTTCACTATGGATCAAAACCTTATTTTTACCCGGAAAGATGGTGTTGGAGACATCAGTTCGAATAGGTTCGTTTTGTGTAGAATTTGTGTATTGTTCTTTATTTTCACACCACCCAGAGATCTTGGAAGCAAAAACTGACGATTTGCAGCTAACTTTTTTTCTTCTTCTGAAAATAACAGAAGCATGTGGCGTAGTGTAACGTGTTACCTGACTCATCTGCTGTTTTATTGTCTGCACGTGCAAGGTCAAGGTAAATCACATTTTCTTCACTTGTTTGTGAGTTCTTTTCGTGGTTCACGTCTTTTTAACCTTTTTTGTACCAAGTCATGGTTGCCATACTTTTTGCTGAGGCTCATTTAACACATTGTGATTTCTTTTCGTGGTTCACGTCTTTTTAACCTTTTTTGTACCAAGTCATGGTTGCCATACTTTTTGCTGAGGCTCATTTAACACATTGTGATTTCTTTTCGTGGTTCATGTCTTTTTAACCTTTTGTGTACCAAGTCATGGTTGCCATGCATTTTGCTGAGGCTCATTTTAACACATTTCGTACCGCGCACGAGCAGCCAACATCTTTTAACTCTTTTTCGGTGTATTCGAAAAATCAGGCAGGATTAACGGTCGTCACCATCGCCATCGCCATCACTGTATTTATTTAGGGTGCGGTGGCAATCTCCGTGCACATTATTGCCATTGCCATATTCATTACCATTGCCATTGCCATGGCATTCATCACTGTATTTATTTAGAGTGCAGTGGCAGTCTCCACAGACATTTTGCCTTATTTTGTTGTTGCCTTTGTCATCACCATCGCTACGGTAATCATAACTGTATTCATGTAGGCTGCGGTGGCAATCTTTACGTACATTTTGCCCCTTAGTTTGTCATTGCCATTGCCACTGCCATCGCCATGGTACTCACCACTGTCTTTATTCAGGATGTGGTGGCAATCTCAACGGTCCCAGCGGCTTCTTCTACAGTGAAGATTACTCAGACACTGGCACATACCCTTCGTTGGACCGTTCCTGCTTCTGGACCGTCACGGTTGACGACACGGCCGACGGAGATCCTGGAACAGCCATGCTACGCTTCACTGACTTCTTAGTGGAACCCAAATGGCTGTATGACAACTACTATTGTCACTACGATTATGTGCATGTCTCTGACGGACCGGTGGCTACAAAAGAGAACAGCACGAACAGGTTAGTGAACGTTATCGATTGCACATTGCGTGGTTACTCAGCCTCACAGTTTTGTCTGTCATTTGTGTGCTGCACTGTGTTAGGCCTTCTCCTCCTCTGTAACCTATACTGTAGTACGTACGTATAACTACTACTACTACTACTACTACTACTACTACTGGGGCGGTCTGTGGTCTGGGGCGGTCGTTGGTCTAGTGGTTAAGACTTAGTCACCAATGCGAGAGGTCAGGTTCGAGCCCAACTCGGGGCGAAGACTTTTGCTTTCTCGTGTGTGGCACCGTTCATTCGGGCCCACCGTAGGGGGTTCTCTCCGGGTACTCCGGCTTCCTCCGCCCCCTCTGCTTTGGAAATTTTCAGTCCACCAAATTCAAAAATAAAAGAAATTCTAAAATTCCGAAACTGAAATTGCTGAGCTGGCCCTTCGCACCACGTGATTGTAATGTGTTCATGTCCAGTGTGTGAGAGAATGCGTATGATTCACGTGAGCGTGCCTTTTGAAACGGTTTCTGTGCCCGGCATATTACACCCGCTTTCTGATTCTGTTGTTTTTATTTTAATCAGGAAGCGATTCCATTCCACCATGGTGCCTAAGCCGGTATAGAAGGCTTTTTTCCCTTCCTTTCTTCGCTTTCTTTTCCTATTTAATTTTTGGTTTTGGGTTTCTTTTGTCCTAGTCTGGGTTAGACCCGTAGCTGTGGGTTAAATTAGCCTCGAGTGTTACATGCGGGCCCCGGTTAACATTTCATGAAACCACCAGAAAGGTTGATGGACACGCACTCATAAGCTGATAGGCGGGATATATGTACCAACAACTGACGCAGCGATGACTCATTTCTGTCAATTCTATCAGATATTGTGGGGGATCGCTTCCTGGGATGTTTCGAGCGACCGGCAACGCTTTGACAGTACACTTTCGGACTGACAACCTCGATAACTTTCGTGGCTTCGTCGCAGCGTACGGCAACAGCCGAGAACGAGGTAAAGCGCGTTTGGGGTTACATTTACCAACGATTTTTCGGCAATAACTTTTTTTATGAAGCCATTTTCGTTTACAAATCAAAGAGAAACAGCTTTTCGTGGCCCAGAGATATAATAAGTTTCATTGCAGCCAGTGTTTTCGCTGTTTCTGCTCGGTGTGAGTGAAACAAGCCGAAAATTGATATTTTCATTATTTTTGAGGAAACCGGACAACACCAGTTCAAGAAGTGTTTCGTTAGGAAAGAATATTTTTAGGTGTTTCGCCAGTTTTTTTTTTTTTCACATTCCTGATACTTAAGATGCCCAGCATATGAAAATACGCTTATAAATCCTGGCATTTAACATTTCCCTCAGTGATATGCTTAAGAATTCCCGTCGTGGATACTTACCGATTTCATGTTTTAGGACGATTCAAAGGATTATGTTCTGATTTTATCGACAATAAATATATATTGAATTTCATTTCAAATTCAAATTCAAATCACTTTAATAATCCCAGAAAGGTGGGTGGGTGGGTGTTTCGGAGTTTAACGTCTTTTTCCACCACGTAAGGGTGATACCAAAGACGGGGCAACGATGAAAATGCCAGCACAAATGTCTGGCTCCAGCCGGGATTCGAACACACGACCCGAGCATTGAGAGTCCAACGCTCTACCATTCGACTATCCCGGCTCCCCTCCAAGAATTAACTCTTTGGCGACGGAGCGCAATTTCTGACACACGATTTCCTATAGGAAATCGTGTGTCAGAAATTGCGCTCCGTCGCCAAAGAGTTAAAACAATAATAAGACATAATAATAACAACAAAATAAAACTTCCACTAACAGAAGCCTGGGGTGATACATTGTGGTTTGAAGTGGCTCCCACTGGTGCGCGGTGGATCGCTCTTTTCAACCAGTCTTGTCATATAGTGGGCAGGGTATAGTCGGGTTCACGCTCATAAGAGATACAGAGCTTACATGATTAGTTCTCGAGGTTTACGGCGAAAGACTAACCCCTCGATGGTTTGGTTGTTTGCGTAGCTACCGAGCCTCTCGGTAGCTACACAAACAATCGAACCATCGAGGGGTTAGTCTTTCGCCGTAAATCACGAGAACTAACCATGTAAGCTGTTTATACCACGAGCATCCAGACTCTTACCTCTACTGCTCTAGTCGCACACATTTTCTGCGACCTGTTATGTTTCTGGTAGGGTGACTAGTGACGTTTGTACCCCCTCAAAATTCTGCGCACTGTCTTGCGAGGAAATGATGTGTAGGGCAGTTGAAATTGCTTGATGTTAAGAATATCATTCAAAGCATGTGCTCATGTACTTACATTCAAAAGTGCTCTCGCAAATCTTTTTTTTTTTTCTTTTCTTTTTTTCCCCGTGATCCAAGGAAAATAAAACTTCATCCCCAAAAGTGAGCAAAATAAATGTGCAGCGGTCGTAACGTTTGAGTTCTAAATGTTGCACTTTCTGATTAATGACGTAACTGGAGTGTGTTTTTGTGAACTCGTAAACCACTGAGTGGGTTATGGAAAGTCATAACGCACACATTCGCTCTCTGTTTCCTTACTATTTTCGGACGTAAAGTACTCGTAGTTAACTCACTGAAAGTTTGCACTGGTGAGTGGTGTTTTAAAAAAAAAAAAAACTGTATGAGATGACCGCTGATCTTCTTTGCTGTCATGGAGACACGTGTTACCATGACGTCCTCTCTGTTGTGATGTCATTGACAGTGTCGGAGCTGCGTCGGTGCAGTGTAGATGACAACAGTGAGCTGACCATGTTTTCTGGCGAGACCGGGCACGTGCTACTCCCGTGCACCTACGTGTTGGCCAACTTGCAATGTGCACAGTACACCGTGATCGTAAGCTCCATCACAGGCACAGGCTTCTCTTCATTATAGGCTTGCGTTTGTAGCACACTGTTCGGAAAACGCGGTTGGAAAGCTTCTGTCCCGTGGCGGCGCATCCAAGTTTGTGCAGCAGGGAGCAACAAAGCAAACATGAAACGAAGAACCTGAAAAGGAATACATCTTGTATTTTTGAAAAGTTGTTTACGCGCGGGTACATGAGTGTTTCGAGCGCTTATATACGATCTTGAGGGGAAAATTTGTACCAGCCGCCATCAGTAACAGTAGAGTCCCCTTTCGTTGTCTCGGCTTTCCCACACCTATAATAATTATTGCAGTTTTTGCGGACATGTCGGGCGAGACAGAAAACGTACAGCGACTTCGTTCGGGATTTCTAACGGTTGCAGCGTCACGGTAGGATCTTACAGTTGTCACGCCTTGGATTCCAACTCAAGTTGCCACCCAACCGACACACAGTCAAAATCACCGCCGCGCCACAATGCTCCACTCAGCCTTTGTGAATGTAGGAATCTGACTTGGGGGTCGTGAGTCAGATGAATCGGACTGCACTGGGCAATAGACACACTGGCGTTACATAAACTATTATCCAGTGTAGAAGGGAGAGGACTCTGCGCCTGTGAGATCTGCTGTAGTGGAAACACTTTCGTAGTTCGAGTATTTACAACAGCGGTGCAGATTAGTTTTCTACGTTCCTTACGAGGTCCCAAAAGACCAAGGAATCATATTTTGAATTAACTTTTCACAGGGTGTTTTGTCTGTTTGCTTTGCTTTGCTTGGTTTTGCTGCCCCCAGCACGTCATCAGCAGTAATTGTATTCCTCCCAGCTCGTAGGTGGAGTCCACCGAGGGTTCACAAAAATCCCGCTTGCCTCTGCTGGGATTTCAACCCGGGTCCTCCAGTCCACTTCACCACGGGAACCGGTCTTTCTGTTGGTCTGTTAGTTGTTCTCCTGCTAGAAATTCTGAAACTACCGGCCCCCGTAGTGCAGTGGTTAGCACTTCGGACCATGGACTGGCGGGAGACCCGGGTTCGAATCCCAGCCGAGGCAAGCGGGATTTTTCCTGCCTAGGTCGGCTCCTACTCAGAGCGGGTGTGCTACGGGCCCAATGGGGAGGCCGTCGCCACACAGTCGAGATTCACCCACTTCACGGGTGCGACTTTAGGGGTGCTTCCCTTGGTATGACACGTCTTTTGATGTGGATGATTACACGGCCAGCACCGCAGGTGCCGTAGTTCCAGGGCCTGGTGAACTCCGGGATATTCATGACAGGAAGCGTGGAATATTCCACGGCATCATCTTATCTTCCTCATCTCCATCATGCATAAGAAAAATTGTCCCAGCCTTCGAGCCCTCCGTGGATTTCACCCACGACCTGGGAGGAACACCACTGGAGCTGGCAAAAAGAGTTTCGGCAGCAAAGAAAAAAACCCTGAAACTTTCACGTTTAGCGCTGCAGACAAATCCTGGCCAGATGTGTCCAGAAACACACTCAGTTCTACCGGCCAATTGTAATAGACGGCAAATGATAGACGTCTGCGCATCCTTTTTACGTTTGACAAGTGAAACGAACATCAGTTCAACTGCTTTGTGATACGCATCGACCATCTGACACGCTCCCCTTTTTGAGGATGGTTTATCCTGTTCTGGCCATGACTTTGGGTCGTAAAAACCAGGGCAACATCAAACAGTGCATGTCATTTCCACATTTCATTCCTTACACATGAAAGCGACATCATTCTTGCGAGAGAATGGGTTTCTTTGTTTGATTTTGGGCATCAAAATTTGCACAAAGCATCTGTTGTCCGTTTGCGTGAGAATTGTATTAGCAATGCTGCGGAAGGCATTCAGAAATGTACCTTGGTCTTTTTTCGACAAATGTAAGTCTACTTTTACGACCCACTGATGAATAGATTTTTTTCCACAATTTTGTAAGCGTTTGTTTGTTTGTTTGGGGTTTTTTGTTGTTGTTGTTTTTTTACTTGGTGTTTTTTAAAAGTGATTTTTAAGTGGTGGGAAGAGGGGAGGGGGGTGCTTTTGTTCCCAAAATAGAAACAATGATGTCATTCGTCATGTTTGCCTGCACGCATTTACCGGACAAACGGGCCCTAGATGCGTAAAACTCTGACCATCTGTATCATCAAAATTAGCCGGCAGTACTGAGCGTGTTTCTAGTTTCATTTCTAGAAGAGCTACAGAATTTGTCTGCTCGCCTAGTTGTATTAGATGAATCTCTTAAAACGCCCATGCACAAGTCGCAGTTTTACTTGAGATTTTCATATCACTCAGAGCCATTTCAAGTCACTATTATGCAATCTGCAGCGGCCTAGCGCAGAAGGCCCACGCCTTGCGTAATGGTAACTTGAAGTGGCTTCTACTGGTGTGCAGTGGAATCAGAATCAGAATTGTTTATTGATAGGCCTTAGGCCCATTCAGAGTTGAGAGTGACATCCAGACATTCTTATTCACATGACATCAATACTTGTACAGGAAATAACCAAAGTGCAAAATAAAATATATCAACTCAGCTGAGCAACTGTTGTCTTTTTCTTAACGCTAGAAAAATATATATAATGCCAAGTTCTTACCTGTATAATAGTTGCTTGAGGCCATTAGCAAATTGAGTCGAAAACTGCTTGGATGGTTCCAAAATTTTCTGGGAATAAACCGGGTACGAATATCAGAAAGACTAGGACAGTATAAAAGAAAATGTAACTCGTCTTCAGTATCAAGCTGATACAGTGGACATATTTTACTGGTGTGCAGTGGAGTGAGTGAGTGAGTTTTTAGGGCTTAAAGCCGCGCAAGCCGCAAAGACTAATTCGCGGCTGTGTGTGCCTGCACTACATGAAAAAAAATGTAACGTTGGACAAAGGATGCAAACTGGTCTACGGGGCAATATAAACCTAGGACATGCAGGAGACGCTGCACCTTTATGCTAATTTATCGATCTCGCGGTTAAAAAAAGCGTAGAAAACAAAAAACAATTACAACTAGGCTTGTTCTTTTTTAACAAGTCTTACCATATAGTGGGCAATTGATTTTTTGTAATGGTTTGTGACTTATTTCGCGATTCATTCAAGCAGAACGACGTATGACTGTTACTTTCTCTCAACAAGGTCAACGTGACCAACGAGGCGGATGGAAAGCGGAAGGAGATGAAGTTCTCTCCCTTGGCGGTACACGTGCACATCACTACACCTTGGTCCGAGCTGACTGGCGTCGTCACCGAGAGCAGACTGAAGGAAGTCAGTAAAAATGAATATATATGTAATGTGTATGTGAAATATTTATATACTCACGAAATAAAGTAAATCTACCATCATTTACATCTAAATTTCTCAAAAGTGGTAATAGTTAGGAAAATACTGTTTGAAACAAAAATAAAGTGCATTCCATTCTGAACATAATGCAAAAAACCCTGAATATTCTCGGTTTCTTGTTTTACTAACAGTCTGACTGCAAAGACGCGTGGTGTCATTTTGGAATTTGCAAGAGGGACATATTCAGGGTTTTTTGCACAGCGACAAGGTATACAGTCTTTTATTTTACTTCAGGAAACAACATTAAGCAATACATACCGCAGACTAGTGGTTAGTGGTCAGACTGGCAGCACTCGCAGGAGGTGAAGTGCCGGGAGTAGTTTTTCTGGGGTTATACAGGCAAGGTCGACAAGTCTGCACTCGAAAAACCCCGCTAAATTCCTGTGGATTCGATCGAACCTGCATCTCAGGATCCGTAGCGGCCTAAGAATCCGTAGAGTAACCGGCCCCCATAGTGTAGCGGTTAGCACTTCGGACTATGGACCGGGAGACCCGGGTTCGAGTCCCAGCCGAGGCAAGCGGGATTTTTTCCTACCTAGGTCGGCTCCTACCCAGAGCGGGCGTGCTATGGGCCCAACGGGGAGGCTGTTGCCACACAGCCGAGTTTCACCCACTTCACGGGTGCGACTTTGGGGGTGCTTCCCTTGATATGACACGTCTTATGATGTGGATGATTACACGGCCGGCACCGCATGTGCCGTACTTCCCGGGCCTGGTTAATGCCGGGATATTAATTTTATGACAGGAAGCGTGGAATGCGGCCCTGTCCCGCAGTCCCAAACCACACGGACCTTCATAGCATCATCTTACTATCATCCTCATCTCCATCATCACATGCCTAATAAAAATTGCCCCAGCTTCCGAGCCCTCCGTGGATTCCACCCATTACCTGGGAGGAACACCACTGGAGCCGGCAAAGAGTTGTGGCAGCAAAAAAAAAAAAAAAATCCGTAGAGGACGCCTTGACCACAAGTCAAAAATCGCCTGTGTGTGACCAGTTCAGCGCTACCACTTCACCTTGTATGAAATCTGGACATGGTGTGATATTTTGTCATAACAGGCCGCCAATTTTGCCGATATCAGCCCATGGAAAACGTTAAAAAACACAGGCGCGTCCATTCACACCTTCTTCGATCCCTCTCGCAAGATGGCGGTACTGCAGCACAGACGCAAGGTAAGGAAACACACCACGAGCGTACACCGCCTCCACAGCGACAATTTTAGCCAGTCAGAAAAGAGAACAAACTTTGCTGTGGCTCCAAGGTATTCACAAATAGTACATGTAGTAGTAGTGGTAATAACAATAATGATAATAATGATAATCACCATCATCATCATCATCATCATCATCATAAACCGGGTGGGGGGGGGGGGGGCGTGTGTGATGCTGCACATTATGTGTTTGTAGTTAAATGTATGTGTGGAGGCATGTCGTGTGTGTTTCTGGGTGAGTGAGTGTGTGTTCCTTGGAAGGCGCCCTGAGCTCCCGCGAGAGGGAGGGCGTCCTTTAAGTACCCATTTTATTATTATTATTACGTTATTGCATTTGGTACCGAAATTGTCTCCGAGCAGTTGACGTATAAAGTTCTTTTTCTAACAAATTGATTTATGAATATTATCATCTTTAGTTTAGTTACAATAATAATAATCATAATGCCTGTACGTACTGCCGTAACTGCTGAAGAATTCAGGCGGTAGGAAACCGACACTTAAGTTTCTTGGTTTGCAGCAGCCGACACCAGGTTATAAATAGAACGAGCACACATGCCTGCACGGTATTAGTGCCGCTTCGACCCTTCCCTGACCCAGACACATAACTCTTCGGCAAAAACTTTATTTTTCATCTTCATTTGCATTCTAACTTTTTACACCCACATATAGTTGTTTAAACTCGTTTATAATAATTCTCTATGCTCAGGATATGGACGGAAAGCTGAAGGAACTCACACCGGATGACCTTGTGCTGGAGGTCACGGTTTCCAGGGGAACGGGGGTCGAGGTCAAATGTGACGCTCTGCTTAGTTCATCTCCATACCCAGAATCCATGTGTGGTGAGTTGACTGCTTCCAAGTCTTCGTGTGTAGCGCCTTTCGTATCCTATCTGCTGAAGGAGGAGCTTTTGTATCAACATGTCTGTAACATATATTGCATTGTAGTAAAGTTGTGTGCGTGCGTGCGTGCGTGCGTGCGTGTGTGTGTGTGTGTGTGTGTGTGTGTGTGTGTGTGTGTGTGTGTGTGTGTGTGTGTGTGTGTGTGTGTGTGTGTGTGTGTGTGTGAGAGAGAGAGAGAGAGAACAATAAACATTTTCACGGGTACGAGTGCAGTAGAGGATCTAGGGCTGCCGAACGGTAGAGCGCTGGACTCTCAATGCACTGGTCGTGAGTTTGAATCTCGGCTTGGGCTAAATAATCTTATGTGTGCTGGACTTTTTTTCTCATTGTTCCGCGTCTTTGGTGTCACCCACACGTGGTGAATAAGGATGTTATGGGGTTAAATTCCCAAACAACCAACCCACATTCAGCACGGTGTGTGTGTGTGTGTGTGTGTGTGTGTGTGTGTGTGTGTGTGTGTGTGTGTGTGTGTGTGTGTGTGTGTGTGTGTGTGTGATTTAGGTTCCGGAGACATTGTTGAAGAGGATGAGCAAGGAGTTAATGAAGGCAGAAAGAACAAAGACAATAGGAGCAATGAGAAGGACAAGGAGAAACCGAAGAAGAAGAAGAAGAAGAACAAAGACAAGACAAAGAGAGACAAAGAAGGCAAGAAGAGGAAGAGAAGCAAACGTGAGGCGACGACAGCTGGGGATCAGCAGCATGTTCTGAAAGCCCGCACAAAGGAGCTGGGACTCAACAGCGAAAAGATGGCCGTCATCTTTGACCTTCTCGACATGGGCCTAGACAACAGGTACGACATTCTCCGTTGTCATTGTCATCGTCGTCGTCGTCGTCATTATCATCATTATCACACAGCAACAACTTTATCATTATCGAAGTCGTCATTGTTGTCATTATTATTATCATTATCAGTATCGTTATTTACTAATGGCATCTTCATCACCACCGTCGTCGTCATCATCATCACCACCACCACCACAACTTTATTGTCATGTAAGTCGTCATTGTTGTCATCATTGTTATCAGTGTCGTCATTACTGATGACATCATCATCATCATCGGCAGCGGCGGCGGCGGCATCATCATCATCATCATCATCAGGGGAGCCGGGCTGGCCGAATGGTAGAGCGTTGGACTTGCAATGCTCGGGTCGTGTGTTCGAATCCTAGCTGGGGCCAAATATTTGTGCTGGCTTTTTCATTGTTGCCCCGGTCTTTGATATCACCTGTACGTGGTGGAAAAGGACGTTAACCCCCCAAACACCCACCCACCTACATTATCCCATTCTTTCAACGACTCTCACGGTAAATAGTCAAACACCTTACAATTTTCGTGTACTTTTTTTCTTTCTTTTTTAAGTTGTTTCTCTATAGAGAAACAACTTTATGAGACGGGGCAGATTTTGCTACGCGAAGCAGCAAGTTTCAGTGATACAAAACAAGACTGTGACGTTTCTCCACACAATACTTACTTTCACGCACACAGTGACGTAACGAAATCTGCGTCATAGACACCTTACGTGCACACTTTGCTGCTGCGTTCTTTTTGGCGGGAATGACGTGTGTGTGTGTGTGTGTGTGTGTGTGGACGGATGTAATGATGGCTATCTCCTAAACCACCTCGTTGGAGGCCTTTTTACTTTGAGATAAAATGGGAATTCACCTTCTCCAGACCTATTTTTCACGATTTTTAGCCTACTGCATTTTCAAAAGAGTTACGGCCGATTTTTAAAAATCGGTCATGTTACGAATTTTTTTCGAAAAAAATGTTCAAATGGCTTCATTTTCTGAAATTGGGAATATCATCCAATTATACTGCCTGTTTTCGTAGCACAGCTCTGTAGCTCTGACAGGTTTTGTGTAAGAAAAATATTTCCGAGGTAGGGGTGGTTTGCATATAAGGCCAAATATCTATGAAACGACTGCTTCAAATTACTCATCATTCCGGTATTTTTGTCACTTGTGCCAACTGCACATATGACATGAACTACTGCACTATTATAGCTTTAGTATTAAGAATAGCAGAGCTTTTAGATAAACAATTTTTTCACGTTTCTGCGAGAAGCGCCGGTCAAAAAAGTTCCAATTTTGCAATTTCGTAAGTACAATTCAAGGCACTTAAGTCCACGTTTCATCAGCTCTCTAGATCTTCCAGATTTTATGTAAAATTTAATTCAGTCACGGAAGTCACAAAAGCAACAAGGAAATCACAAGATATGTAGAAGTATCATCTGTCAGACGAGCAGCGTGAGACTGACGTCAAATGTTTGGTTCACAGACAAAATCTGCAAGTATCGTCACTGCTTCCGACATTTCATCATCCCTCTAGATCTTCCAGATTTCATGTGAAAAATAATTCAGTCGGAGAAGTCACAAAGCCAACAGGGAAATCACAAGATATGAACAAGCATCCTCAGACCATCTCAGTGCTAGAGGCTGACGTCAAAAGTTTACTTCGCGGAATTGACGTCATCTCTCTCTCTCTCTGTATGACGACCTGCCTGAGGCTGACGTCAAATGTTTAGTTCACGGAACTGACGTCTCTCTCTCTCTCTCTCTCTCTCTCTCTCTCTCTCTGGGGAGCCAGGGTGGCCGAATGGTAGAGCGTTGGACTTTCAATGCTTGGGCCGAGAGTTCGAATCCCGGCCGCTGGGGTCAAATATTTGTGCTGGCCTTTTTCTCGTTGCCCCGTCTTTGATATCACCCTTATGTGGGGGAAAAGGACGTTAAACTCCTAAACACCCACCCACCCACCCTCTCTCTCTGCCTCTTTCTCTCTCTCTCCCCCTTCTTCCCCCACCCGGCCCCACCCCCAGTCAGGTGGCTAATCGGTCGAGGTCGTAGAGGATCTAGTGTCATTGGTAGAACTTGGAGAGGGGAGAACCGGCAACAATAACAACAAAACAGACAAAATAAAATGAAGTTTGGAGAAACAACTTTGTAGGACGAGGCCGTTCCTCCTTGTTTTAGTTTAAGAGGCAACATAGTCAATATTTCATAATAATAATAATAATAATGAATTGTATTTATATAGCGCAAAATTCTCACAGTGACTCAATGCGCGTACTCCCGCACTCATACCAACACACACACACACACACACACACACACACACACACACACACACACACACACACACACACACACACACACACACACTCCAACTGAATCAGGATGGGGTAAGTGGGCTCAGTCGAAAGCCAGCCGGAACAGATGCGTTTTCAAGTCAGACTTGAAACGATTTATGTCCGACTGGTCTCTCAGGCCGGCAGGTAGTGCGTTCCAGAGTGACGGGGCAGCAAAGCTAAACGCGCGCTCGCCAACTGTTTTGAGGTTTCGACGGGGAACGTTCAGTAGTTTTTCAGATGAAGAAGGAAGAGTGCGTGCTGTTTGGTGGACTTTTCTTGTTTCGGCTTTTCTTTAGTTTTTTTTTTTTTTTTTCAGTATTTCTTTACTTACATCTTCTTCGGTCAGGACCAGCGCTTATTATCATTTTTTAAATTATTATTATCTGACACCTTAAATAGCTGAGCTGACCCTTCGCACTACGTGATTTGTAATGTGCTTATGTCCAATGTGTGAGAATGCGTGTGATTCACGTGAGCGTGTGTGTTGTGTTTAGCTCGCTGCGCTTTTAGCCAATGCAAGAAATCGGATAAGTGCCTACACAATATATTATTATTATTATTAAGTTTCGGAATTTAGAATTGCATTAATATTTTCAAAATATGTGGGCTGAACATATCCAAAGCAGAGAGGGTGAAAGCCGGAGTACCTGAAGAAAACCCCCGGCGATCGGACTGAATAAACGGTGTCACGTACGAGAAAGAAAAATTCTCTGCCCCGCAGGTGCCGTAGTTCCCGGGCCTGGTTAATGCCGGGATATTTATGACAGGAAGCGTGGAATGCGGCCCTGTCCCGCAGTCCCAAACCACATGGACATCCAAAGCATCATCTTACTATCATCCTCATCTCCATCATCATGCATAATAAAAATTGTCCCAGCTTTCGAGTCCTCCGTGGGTTCCACCCATGACCTGGGAGGAACACCACTGGAGCTGGCAAAGAGTTGGGGCAGCAAAAACAAAACAAAACAAAAATTCTCTGCCCCAAGTGGGACTCGAACCTGACCTAGCGCACTGGTGACGGAGTCTCTCATCCACTGGACCACCGACCGCTCCTTTATGCTTGTCTTCTGTTCTTTTGTCGTACCAGCCCCAACAACGCTAAGTGTCTCTCCATGGCCGAGAAGTTTGAGGAATGCCACGAGAACAAGGTGCACGCTATCAGGGCGTGCGGTCCCCTGTTCGGAAACCTCCAGCTGGCTGCGTGCGTTCAAGGAGACCCTCCGTGGTTCGTGACGTGCCTGGAGGCGGCGTGCGACGCCAACTTGAACAGCTGCGAGCAACTCAAAGAGAGGCTGGCCAAACCACCGCCCGGATGTAACTTGAGGGAGCTTGTAGCTGAGAAATTCCACGAGCTGGACGAACTGATTAAGTCTTGTTAAAGTCAGCCATGGGTTGAACCACGTTTTGACACCTTTGCGGGGTAATGAACTATTTTTAGACAACCTCAACTAGGGCCTTGTCGCGTGCGCGGGACTAACTCCGATTCAGTCTTGTTAAGTTAGTCATAGGTTTTAATTTCGTTTCGCCTCCTGTGGGCGCACAAGCTATTTTCAGTGGTTCCTTGTCACGTGCATTGGACTTACTCTGATTAACTCTTGTTCAGTCGCTCATAGGTTTTCAACTCTCTTTGACCTCCTGCGGTCAAATGAGCTATTTTGCCATGAGCAAAAATTGCACAGTTTGGGTCAACATGAAGGATAAATCGTCAGAAGTAAACTAAATCAAAGTGGCCTCTGTGTGTGTGTGTGTGTGTGTGTGCGTGCGTGCGTGCGTGCGTGCGTGCGTGCGTGTGCTTGTGTGTGTGTGTGTGGATCACAGTAATTGTTTGCAACTTATCTCAAAGTGCAACTTGAAATTTATCGCAAAACACTGCTTGGGCCGGGAGTTCCCTACCGCAAGACAAAAGTTTGTGCTGGCCTTTTCCTAGCTGCCCTGTCCCGCCACACACACACACACACACACCAACTAAACCAACAACACACAACCTAAATCCAAGCACACATTTCCAATCACCAATACAAACTCACCGAAATCTCACAGTTTTACTTTAATATTCCGATGACATTCAAAAAAAAAAAATTATACAATGCCCATTAAAAGGGAAGGCAGCAGCTTTGGTGTTATCACCGGTCAGACACCACGTGACCAGCGTAGACATCACGTGACCAGTTTTTTTAATACGGCGGCTGGGCCCAGATTATATTGTCGATGTCCACCCCTGTGGCGATGCGGCAGTCGGAGTACCAGCTCTCGTAGCACATACAGCAGTGTTCGATCTCATGGCCATAGAACTCTCCGCACACCAGACAAGCACCCAAGTAACGGTAGCGAAAAGTGTCGTAGGACAGTTCGCTGATGTTGCAGTGTTGGCACAAGGAGTTGCTGGTGCTCAGATGACGCGACAAGGCGGATGACGACATAATCACTGACGTCATCGTGATGAGAAAGACGGCACTGAACATGATCCGTAGCATGGGGGCAAATAATTGAGGCATTTTTGGGGGGAGGATAGTTCGTGTTAGGTTGAGAAGCTGAGCGTAGAAGATCTTTGTCTTGAAATTCTCTTTTGCTTTGGGAGGAACGGTCTGGTTCTGGTGTTTTGGTGATGTCTTTCGCTTGGTGGTGTTCGGCGGGTTCTTCTGCAACAGAAGGCGATACAATGATTATGATAAGGCCAAAAGCAAAAATACCTGTGCTTCGGTCTCTTCGAGTTGTCTGCTGTAGAAGAAAAAGAACTCAGTGATACATTTGCTTGAGACTGTTGTTCACCTTCAAACCAATGGTCCTCCAAAACAAATTTAAAAAGAAAACGTTTCCGACCGACATAAACTTATTGTTTTTGGTTTGTTGATTGGTTGGTTGGTTGGTTGGTTGGTTGGTTGTTGTTGGGTTTTGTTTTGTTGTTTGTTTTTGTTTTTGGGTTTTTTGTTGTTGTTGTTGTTTGGGGTTTTTTTGTTTGTTTATTTTTTGTTTGTTTTGGGGGGGGGGTGGTTGTTGTTGTTTGTTTGTTTTGTTTTTTTTTGTTTTGTTGTTGTTATTGTTGTTGTTGTTGTTTGGAAGGGGTTGTTTTGTGTTGTTTTGTTTTGGTTTTTGTTTGTTTGTTTGTTTGTTTGTTTTTTGGTGTGTTTTTTTTTGGGGGGGGAGGGGCTTACTGTAAGCATAATTTTTTGCCTAACTGTGTTGTTATGCAACTTAAAAATGCTGACAAAATCCTGTAACTTTTTTTGTTTGTTTGTGTTTTGTTGTTGTTTTCAAAGAAGGATGATCTCGAATCTTCACGGGGAACCGGGACAGCCGAGCAGTGGAGAGTTGGACTTTCAATGCTCGGGTCGTGAGTTCGATTCCCGTCTGAGGCAAAATATTTGTTCTGGCCTTTTTCGCTTTGCCCTGTCTTTGATATCCCTCATATGGTGGAAAAGGACGTTAAATACTAAAAAACAACTTTCATAAATCTTGTAATAATTCCAACTTTCTTTACAATAACTGACGAGGCGATCTCTGTGTCGATCTCTGACCTTCGACCAATCGCGATGATTGAAAAAGAAATGTCGATTATATTAGTTCCAAAATAAATTTAAAAAAATGATTTTAAAAAAGGATGTACTTCACTTCCTGGAACTCAAACGTGACAGCTGTGTCCACAACGAGTGACGTATATCGGGTGGGGTGGGGTGGGTGTTTGGGAATTTAAAGTCCTTTTCCACCACATAAGGTGATATCAAAGACGGGGCAACGATGAGAAAGCCAGCACAAATATTTGGCCCCAGCCGGGATCGAACTCACGACCCGAGCATTAGAAGTCCAAGACGTATATCGGATATTTGTGTGTGTTGTTATAACCGAAAAGAAATGTTAGTTTTGTTGTTGTTGGTGTTGTTGTTTTTGTTTTGTGTTTGTTTGTTTGTTCGTTTGTTTGTTTGTTTGTTTGTTTGTTTGTTTGTTTTTTAGTAGGGGGGGTGTCTTTGGGGGGAGGGGCAATGTTCAAAAAGGAAATGCTTCACTTCCGAACATGACGCGGTATCTTTGCTGTGTCGTGATAACCGACGAGAAATGTCGTGGTTTTTTTTGTGTTTTTTTTTTTAATTAATAAGGGGGTGCTTCACTTGTTGAGATTCGATCATGACAGCCACTTCCATGCACACAACGAGTGACGTATGTCGAACATGTTTACGTGTCGCGATAACCGAGAGGACAAGTTATGTCATGTTAAATGTTTCTCAGGTTTTTGTTTTGTTCATTAAATGGCTTTTTTGGTTTTTTTTTTTTTTAATGAGGCACTTCACTTGTTCAAACTCAAGCATGACAGCTACTTCCACACACACAACGAGTGACGTATATCGGACATGTTTGTGTGTCCGTCGTGATAACCGGGAAGACATGTAGGTCTGATGAGAGTTCAAAACCCTCAAGACAACCGCTGACCAAAATTAATATTGCTTTTCAAAATGACACGGCTTCCCAACGTTTATGGTTTCCGAAACACGGCCGAAATACACACGCTCATCTCCTGTTCTAGGCGAACAGCAGAATCCTCAAAACCTCCCACCAGAAACACAAAGCCTGCCTTTTTTTTTGTCTTCGTCCTCAGAGGTGGCTCATTTCCTCTTTTCTGCACGACGAAAGGACAATTTCCTGCAAAAGGCTGCCCCCCAGCTGCCAACCCTTCAAAATCTGTCACTGGTCAGCACTTTCGAAGGTCAGATTAACCGGGGGAGCCTTGTTTCGCGTCCCGTGACCGACCTCACAGAGGGAAGTTCGGGTTTCTTCCATGAAGGCTAATGACGCATTGTTTGTCAATTCTCTTAGACAAAGAACATTAGGGGGAGAGGGGGCAGAAAAAAAAGGGGAGGGGTGAGGCGGGGGAGGGGGAGGAGGACGATGGATGGATTATGATCGAGATAGTGTGAGTGCTTGTGTGGTTGTGGTTGTGGTTGTGCACGGAAGGGGGGGAGGGAGGGGGGATAATCAAAATGGACGCCGTTGCTATGCCATTTCAAATCTTTCCACAACGATTGCTCTCATCTGTATCCGTTATTTTAAAACACGATCATATACACGTCTTTAGGTTGTAGTAACGTATTAGTACAAGTCGATTTCAGGGTGGTAAACGGCCCCTTTCAATGGTTTTAACCGACAACTGGAACTGGGTAATCTTGAAGAATAGTATACGAAATTCTGACGTTGTGCCCATGTGATCAGCAACCAAAATGGCGCATTGGATTTGCATGCATATGCCTACTTGTGAAATGAAATAAATTATTTCCATCCACATGTGGGAAAGGAGAGGTCAAAGTGAGCAGGTGAGGGTGTCTTACGTCTCTTTGCATCGAGCAAAACCGAAAGCACCTGAAAAAGTGCGTGCAAATAGCTCCCAGAATTTCGTATACTATTCTTCAAGATTACCTTGTTATCACTATTTGGATTAATATTTGGATCATTGTGTGTGTGTGTGTGTGTGTGTGTGTGTGTGTGTGTGTGTGTGTGTGTGTGTGTGTGTGTGTGTGTGTGTGTGTGTGTGTGTCTGTGTCTTATGTGTTGTATATGTTTGTTCTTCATGATAGTCTTTAGAGTAATATAATATATGTCCATCCATGTAGGTCTGTTGTCCATAAATGTTTGTGGCATGCATATGTATATGTCCCTAAAACAGAAATAAATAAAAAATTAAGCCCCAGCTGAGGTAAGGAGAGAGAGAGAGTCACGTGGGGAGGGGGGGGGGGTGAGTGAGTGAGTGAGTGATTTTTTGAGGCTTAACGCCGCGCAAGCCACAAAGACTAATTCGACTGAGGGTGACGTGACTGGTTGGGTGGTCTGATGTTTAACGTCCTTTTCGTGCGTGATTACAAAGACGAAGCAACGACAAAAAAAAAAAAAAAAAAAAAAAAAGCCAGCACAAACATTTGGCTCCCAGCCGGAATTCGAACTCACGACCCTAGCAGTGCAAGTCCAACACTTCGCCATCTCGGTGTGAGAGCAGGACAAAGGGAGAGTATAGAGAGAGTGTGGACGCATGCCCACGCCTACGCCCCATTGTCAGAAAATGTGATAATCAAACGTGACGTCTTTTGTCCTAATCGGGCCCTCACGTCAACCGTGGACGATTGAAGCTTGCGCGAGCACAATAGAACCTAATTAGCACGGCCCGCTGAACGAGAGAGAGAGAGAGAGAGCACAAGTATTTTGGTCGCTGTAGCATACGTTACAATAACTGTAGACAACGGAGCAAAACAGGGCTTAGGTATCCCAGTTTAAAAATAGTTACGTAAATAATATATTGCTGTCGGGAGTACAGCAGCCGTAAATACTTCATTGTCTTTTCACCCTTTCCCCCCGCCGTGTTGACTCGAAACACATATATAACAACTAGGGCTGTTGTTGTTGTTGCTGTTGTTGTTGTTGTTGTTGTTGTTGTTGTTGTTGTTGCTGCTGCTGTTGTTGTTGTTGCTGCTGCTGCTGTTGTTGTTGTTTTGTTTGTATAAATATGTGTATATACATGCTCAGAATGAGAAAAACAATACCAGCCACTGGTGAGCAATCTGTACGAATTACACTCGGTCGATAACAGGCATTTAGCTCTCAGTCTGTTTGTTCCCGTAGGTAGTACATTTTCACCGCGCTCCCGCAGTGTGAAGAAGGTTGCTTGCGGAGCGGTAGTGACGCACGTGACGTCAGTGACCACTGTCTCCATTTTCCAACGGTAAAAGTGGTTGGCAGAAAACACTTGCCGTTGTCACACCATGATGAAAGACGGATTTTTTTAAAACCTGCATGTCAACTTCGAGAATTATTATTATTATTATTATTTAAAGGACACTCTGCTCGGGGCTCCTCACAGCCAACACGGGTGGGAGGGTGGGTGTTTGGGGGTTTAACGTCCTTTTCCACCACATAGGGTGATATCAAAAGACTGGGCAACGATGAAAAAGCCAGCACAAATATTTGGCCCCAGCCGGGATACGAACTCACGACCCGAGCATTAGAAGTCCAACGCTGTACCATTCGGGCACCCCGGCTCCCCCACGCAGCCAACACACACACAGACACACACAGACACACACACACACACACACACACACACACACACAATCGCAATACAAGAAAAAAATTAATTTCCTTGATACTCTCCAGCCGGAAGGATCAGTATTTGTAAACGTTTGTTGTGGATTGTCTCATTGAATTATCTCAGGGTAGAATGGTCCGACCCCGCAGCATGATTACTTCATCTTCTCGCTCACTCTATACACTCAATATTTGCAGTCTTTATGTTCTGCGGCTGGGTGTCCATGGTAACGATTGCCTTAGAGCGTAGGCTCGCTTTCTACCTTGTTCACATTGTGTTTACATCGCTGAGTCCTTTGTAAGACATTAGCGTCGTAGGAAAATAACCAACAACAGGGAGTACCTGTGTTATTGGCTGATATTACCCCCCTCACCTCGTAACAAGGCTCAGTTGGTAATAGTTCGCCCGTTAGAGGGTGCAAATGTATACCAGTCATGCGCAGAAGGGGCAAATAAACTCCAGTCGTTCACTAACGGGTGCGACTGTATCCCCGCAAAGCTGGAGGGGATGCAAATGTACTCCGGGGTCTGGCGAGGTGAAGTCACGTGGCCGCTGACTCCGTTCTACGACTTTACTTTATGCCGAAATGTCGACGGAATTGACTGGTATACATTTGCACCCCCTAACGGGCGAACTATACCAGCTGAGCGAAAAGCAGCCAACAACAGAGCGTGCGTGTGTTATAGGCTGATATTGCCCCTCTCACCTCATAGTAAGACCAACGACGGAATAAACAGAACGATACATCGGCTAATCGTGAGACAGCAGCTCGCTATCACGATCAATTGACGATCTTTGCGTCACGGCTCGAGCTGTCTGCGGCTTCAGTTAGCGAGGCTTTCGATTCCACGGTGGTTATATCTCAGTATGGAGTGCAGACGAGCTGTTTTTGCTGTCCCAGCGTCCTGAGTAGAAATTAATATAATGAAGGGTTGTTGTCACCTATTATAAGACTACAAAGGTTAGGGTCTATAACCTACAGGTAGTTTTTCCAATGCACCATTCTTCCTATGCCTGAGGGAAGTGAATGTCGTCCAAAACAACGTGTACAGAATGTTATACGAAAGCTTGTGTTTACATCGCTGACATGTCCATGTCTTATGGTTTCTGTTTTTTAGGGAAGCCGGGATGGCCGAATGGTAGAGCGTTGGACTTGCAATGCTCGGGTCGTTAGTTTGAATCCTGGCTGGGGCCAGATATTTGTGCTGGCTTTTTCATCGTTGCCCCGTCTTTGATATCACCTGTATATTGTCGAAAAGGACGTTACGCCCTCAAACACTCACTCACTTTCTGTTTTTAATGTCATGCCAAATCAGTTTAAGTACAATTCAATTCAATTTAATTCAATTCAATTCAATATCAGTGGAGAGGTTTGTGTACAGTTTACTGCAGTTTCATTGGAGGCCCAGGCAGGGGCAGTGTTGAGGCGGATGTAGAATTCAATTTTCATGAGCCGTGAGCGATGTATGGCTGAACCTTTGATCAAAGTGTCCCGTCACGAATGAGTGAAGATTTGGTTTTATTTCAATGCTGATTTTAAAGGAAAGTATTGGAAATGTTTGTTCCTTTTAACTCGCACTAGCTCTCTCTCTCTCGTCCGATTAAAATAATGTCAAACGGTTTCCGTGTCAGTGGTGGTTGCTCTGTCCATGAATACAAATCACCACAAGTGACAGCAGAAATGAGGTTAAGGCTGCAAATCTTTCCCTGGAGGATTCCCTTGGTGCTGACAATAAAACCCGGACTGGCCATCCACTACGTGCCACTATGTCCTATAGCCATCTACTACCGACCCACTAACAGTCAAAGCCACCCAGCAAAGCCTGTACAACACTGTGTGATTAGTCGGGAGCAGATGGCCGTGGCGCACTTGACGAACGCTGGTGATGTTTCACTGAAAGGGACTCAGCTGTTGACGTACCTGGCTTGGTGTCGTCATTAATGTTTTAGACCCGGAGAAGCGTCCTAGCCACGCCAATTAACGACGCCAGATTGACGCGATGTTGCACAAGACACACCCCTTGGGATCACCCCCCCCCCCCAACCCCTCCCCAACCGCCAAGCCTCACACCTTCCTGACCGCTTTCGCCTACTGCGTACTCAATACTCAAGTGACTGATGCGCTGCACGTGGCTTTTCATCAACGCCTGTACTTTTTTTTTTTTTTTTTTGTCTCGTGCCATGCACAGTTTTGTAAGAACGCACGGCGTTTACAGCTTAGAGCTAAAAGTTCGCTGGATGAGAACAAATTACCTTCTTTTGACAACAGTTAACATTTTACACGTACTCAAACTTTTCAAAAATTGTTGTGATTTCGTGCAAGTACAGTTTTGCAAGAAAGCACTGCACGTTCACCTTTGCACCAATAGTTCGTCGCGAATTCAGTTGTGACGTCAAATAAACTTATGCTCAGCTGAAACCTTTGAACAGTTTTGCAAGAACGCACTGTACATTTAACTTAGCACCAAAAGTTCGTCAGATTCGCCCTAATTACTTTCATTGACAGGAAATAAAATTTTATTGAAACCTTTGTCGTTGAATGTGTTTTAGTTTCTTGCATGTCCAATCTTGCAAGAACACACTATGCATATATTTAGCTTGATGCCAAAAGTTTGTCGATTGCATGCCAAGCATCTTTGACAGCAAATGAAATTTCATGCCAAGCATCTTTTACAGCAAATGAAATTTTATTGAAACCTTTGAATGTGTTGTTACTGGGTCACTGCCCGTTATTGTCTTGTGTCTTGAAGATCCCCCCTGGTGCGTACCTTGTCATATGCCGTTTACAGTCGCATATTTCTTAATCTCGTTTAATAATAACAATAATAATAATGAGTATTGTATAGGCGCTTTAGCCAATTTCATGAATCGGCTCAAAGCGCCGCGAACTGAACCCAACACGCACGCTCACGTGAATCACACACATTCTCTCACACACTGGACATAAACACATTACAATCACGTGGTGCGAAGGGTCAGCTGAGCTATTTAAATTTCGAGATTTAGAATTGCATTTATTTGTCAAATTTGGTAGGCTGAACATTTCCAAAACAGAGGGGGAGGAAGCCGGAGTACCCGGAGAGAACCCCCGACGATCGGCCCGAATAAACGGTGCCACCTACGAGAAGGAAAAAGTCTTTGCCCCGAGTGGGACTCGAACCCCTGACCTCTCGCATTGGTCTCTTAACCACTAGACCACCGACCGCCCCGTTTGTGGATCTTTCCGAGATTCGCGTAAAACATTACTGTGCAGATTCTTTGAAGGTGTTGACCCGGGATGTTCCCCCTGACAGCACCTTTAGCTTCTCGAAAGAGTCAGATCTGTTCTATAAAATTTAGACACCTCAAATAATACGGACTATCCTCGACCTCTATATGTTCGATGTACAAAGAAGTGAAACGTGTTTATTATTTAAACTGGATAGGGTTTATATATAATAATATTTAAAAAAAAATATATATATATATATAAACCCTATCCAGTTTAAATAATAAACACGTTTATATATATATATATATATATATTATATTATTTTATTGTCTTCATTTTTATTTTAGTCTGGCGAAGAAGGACCTTGATTAGCCGTGAAATAGTCTTTGTTGCTTGCGCGGCGTTGAGCCCTAACTAACTAACTAACTAACTTGTGTTTATACAGTTTTGTAAGAATACACTGTATATTTAAAGGGGACCCTGGATAGTTGAGCGGTAGAACGTTGGCCTTTCAATGGAGTTCGAATCCCGGATTTTTCTCCTTGCCTCGTCTCTGGTATCACCTGATAAATGTGGTGGAAAAGGACGTTAAACCTCAAATGCCCAACTCACCTTGTGTATTTAGGTTAGCGTCAAGACGTAGTCGAATTATCTTCGACAGTTTTCCTAAAATCTCCAAATGTGCCGCGACTGATTTGCTGCGAATGTCTTGCCACCAACGCCTGTGTTTGTCTTGTGCACGTGCAGGTTTGCAAGAACGTACTGTATGTTTTAGCTTAGCAGCACGAAAAGGTCGTCGCGAATTCATCTTTGACAGGAAATGAAATTCTGCTGAAACCTTTCAATATCTTTTGCGCTATATGGTTTGGCTTAGTGCCAGCAAGGTTCTGTGTACAAGATTAGAGGAAATGATACCGTGAATAATCTGGCTGGCAGGCATAGTTAGATTCTGAGATACTTGTTCTTTAAACACACACACACACACACACACACACACACACACACACACACACACACAATATTACTTTCTGCCAAAAGGTCGTCGAATTCATCATAACTCATCCGTGGCTGGAGACTTCGATCAAAGGTTCAACCACGCATCGCCCACATAAACTTTTGCTCATCAAAATTGAATTCTCTACCTGTTTTTCACTTAAGTACACGAACTATCAAAGGTGTTTGTCTTCAGTGAAGCTTGCTAAAGAGATTTGTTTACATGTAGTCAGTTTACTGCGGGTTCACAGCGGCAGGACGAGGTCAGCACAGTAATAAGGCAGCGGCAGGCCCAGTCACGATAGAGTTAACAATGGTTTGCTGCCAATTTACTGGAAAAAATAGTTAACAATGGTTTGATGCCATTTTACTGAAAACTCTGATGTGACTTTGAGTGTGTTGTGCTTTCGTGCATGTAAACGTTCTTGCCACATAGTTAGACTAGTGCCAAAATCGATCGTTGAATTCATACCAACAATCTTTTGACAGCAAATGAAATTTTACCGACCTCTGAATGAGTTGTGACTTCTCCGATCAATGCTGAACTGGACGAAGAGATAGTGTAAGTAATTTGGGTGGGAGAAGGTGTATAGGATTTTGATATTCTTGGTCACTGAATTCGGTAAGGAAAAAAATTCCCCATCACCCCCCACCACCACCACCACCACCACCACCACCAAATTCCTCCCCTTCCCAATGGTAGCAAGCAACTAATATCTCGACAGAATTTTTTTTTTTTTTTTGTCGTTGGATAACTGAAAGAAAAAATTGTCCTCAAATTGACCAGAATATTGACTTTCTTCTCTAGTGCACGACTAACTTCGGCACAAAAACAGAGAGAGAGAGACACAGGGAGAGAGAGAGAGAGAGAGAGAGAGAGATTTGCACTGCACCTTATCGAAGCAATAACAAGCGACAAACAGACAAAGGTGTACAAAGAATACATCCTTCTTTTTTTTTCTTTTTTTTTTCTTTTTTTTCTTTTTTTTTTTGTTTGTTGTTGTTCCGAATTTTCCGTCGAAAAAAAAAATGATAATGTCTCCATTAAAAGCACAATTTAATGAATGTCTTCCGTCTACTGTGTTCATGTTCGAAAAAAAATCTCACATCTGCTCTAGCGTTCACGGAAAACATGCTTTAAGTCTCTACGTTCGTAGGGGAGCCGGAGTGGTCGAATGGTAGAGCGTTGGACTTCTAATGCTCGGGTCGTGAGTTCGATCCCGTCTGGGGCCAAATATTTGTACTGGCCTTTTCATCGTTGCCCCGTCTTTGATATCACCCAATGTGGTGGAAAAGGACGTTAAACCCCCAAACACCCACCCACCCACCCTCTATGTTCGTAACGCCGCTGAGTCGGAAAAACTACCTCCTTCGAATCTCTTCTTTTTTTTTTTACTGCCAGTTCCAGTGGTGTTCCTCCCAGGTCATTGGTGGAATCCACGGAGGGCTCGGAAGCTGGGGCAATTTTTATTATGCATGATGATGGAGATGTGGATGATGGTAAGATGATGCTATGGAGGTCCGTGTGGTTTGGGACGGCGGGACAGGGCCGCATTCCACGCTTCCTCTCTCTAATATTGTTTGCGAGCTAGAAGGTTGTTTCATTTGACCAGGGGAGCCGGGGTGGCCGAATGGTAGAGCGTTGAACTTCTAGTGCTCGGGTCGTGAGTTCGTATCCCGGCTGGGGCCAAATATTTGTGCTGGCTTTTTCATCGTTGCCCCGTCTCCGATAACACCCGTATGTGGTGGAAAAGGGCGTTAAACCCCCAAACACCCACCCACCCCTCATTTGACCATCGCGACCGTTTTCATGACTTTGTGGCTTAATTCTAATGTTAGAGAAATACGACTCTCTTTCAGCCTACGGTCCGTTCCTGAACAGACTGGGACTCGACAAAGCTTCTTAAGATAGCCACCAGACAGCGCCGTCTAGCTGGTCGTCAGTCCGCAATCAAATAACGTCGTCTGCTCGGTATGGGTTACACTTGCACACTTCCGGCCTACCTCTCAAATTCCCTGACAGTCCACCAAACAGCACGCACTCTTCGTTCTTCATCTGAAAAACTATTGAACGTTCCCCGTCGAAACCTCAAAAGAGTTGGCGAGCGCGCGTTTAGTTTTGCTGCCCCGTCACTCTGGAACGCACTACCTCAATGCTGGCCTGAAAGACCAGTCGGACATAGATCGTTTCAAGTCTGACTTGAAAACTCGTCTGTTCCGGCTGGCTTTCGACTAAGCCCACTTATCTCATCCTGATTCAGCTGGAGTGTGTGTGTGTGTGTGTGTGTGTGTGTGTGTGTGTGTGTGTGTGTGTGTGTGTGTGTATTGGTTGGTATGAGTGCGGGAGTACACGCATTGTCACTCTGTGAGATTTTCGCGCTATATAAGTACAATTCATTATTATGATTATTATTATCATCTTATGAGAAACTATTAAAAATACCCCGTGTCAGTCTGAAAACTTATGGCCAACCCCAAATCTGGAACTCTCTGCCCGTCTCACTTAGGAATCTCCCTACTCTGTCACAGTTCAAGGCACACCTTAAAACCTATCTGTTTCGGCAAGCTTTCAACTAATTTTTTTTACTGTATCCTCCCCTGTATCCCACGTCCGCCGTGTGTGTGTGTGTGTGTGTGTGTGTGTGTGTGTGTGTGTGTGTGTGTGTGTGTAGCGCGCACTGAGTGCTCCGGCTCTTGGGCAGACTTTCTGCGCCATACAAGAACAAATTATTATGATTATCATTACTTGTAGAGTAACACATAGGCCGGCCGGAGTCACTGCAATGATTTCAGATGCTGTATTGTGACCCAAGTGACAGATTCTGATGCTCGGATTAGGCGCGTTCGATAAAAAGATTGCCACACGCTGTAGTATGCCTGTCATCCGTATTGATGGTTGAGCGTTGGGCTTCTAATGCTCGGGGGTTGTCGGTGGTCTAGTGGTTAAGAGACTTGCCACCAATGCGAGAGGCCAGGGGTTCGAGTCCCACTCGTGGCAAAGAATTTTTCCTTCTCGTAGGTGGCACCGTTCATTCGGGCCGATCGTCGGGGGTTCTCTCCGGGTACTCCGGCTTCCTCCCCCCTCTGCTTTAGAAATGTTCGGCCCACAAAAACCCCCAAAATAAATGCAATTCTATATTCCGAAATTTAAATAGCTCAGCTGACCATGCGCACCACGTGATTGTAATGCGTTTATGTCCAGTGTGTGAGAGAATGCGTGTGATTCACGTGAGCGTGCGTGTTGGGTTCAGTTCGCGGCGCTTTGAGCCGATTCATGAAACTGGGTAAAGCTACAATACCCATTATTATTATTATTATTATTAACACTTTAATCGATAATCCGCATATCAAACGGGGTGGGTGGGTGCGGGTGCTTGTGCGAGTTCGGATGACAGGATGTGTGTGGATGTGTGTATCAGGAAGGAATCGGGATATATATATATATAGAGAGAGAGAGAGAGCTATTATCTGTGATCCGTATCCTGTGTTAGGTCTGCCCCTCGATCTTAATTGTTACTCTTCGTGCTGGTCAGCATGTGAGGCAATGCCTATTTCTTAAATTGTGTTTTAGCCAATGACTGAGTGTGTGAGTGTGTAATGATGTATACATGTATGTCGGTTTTGTATTTCCGTGGTATGTTTGTGTATACATGTGTATTTCCGTGGTATGTTTGTGTATACATGTGTATTTCCGTGGTATGTTTGTGTATACATGTGTATTTATTAAGAGGAGCAAACCAAATTCTTCTGTGTAATTAGGAATCGAATAAATTTATCCTATCTTATCTTATCTTATCTTATCCTATCTTATCTTATCTTAAACATCATCGTACAGAATGAGAGAGAAAAGAAAAACAGAACAGAAAAATCTGTTCAGCTGCACGCTCCTATACAAAAAATGAAATATCGTCTGAATGTAAGTGGCTGCCATTCATCAAAGTCTTTTTTTTTTGGGGGGGGGGGGGGGATGTCTTAATTCAAAACTAACCCATTCTTTTATCTTGGCTACATATTTTGATAACTACACTCATGAATTTATGAATCCGATTTTTTGTTTTTGATTAAGCCATAAAAAACAGTACTTTTAACTTCGTGCAACTTTACAACCGGCAAACCGACAATGTTTACAAATAATTATGTGTGTGCAGATGCTTTGTTGTCCGAATGTTGAGACCCTTGGCATACAACACACACTCTAAACCACCACCGCCACCTCCACCACCGCCAACAACAACAACAACAACAACAGCACCAGCAACAATGAATTATTTAATGAATTCATTATTTAACACGATCTGCGTCTCAAGAACACGTGCTTGTCTTTAAACTTGTCCTGATAGGGGAAAAAAAAAAAGACCCACGGAGAAAAAAATAAAATAAAATGACAACTGCTAACAAAAGAACTGCTAAGAGAAGCTTTGATAAGCTCTCTACCTGTGATCGTTTGCCATTTGATAGTAGCGACGCGATATGCAAAAAGTTCAAGCTGCAGGGATAGACACATAAAAGCAAACAGGGGTGGGGGTGGGGGGTGTTTGGGAGTATAACGTCCTTTTCCACCACATAATAAAAGCAAACAGAATAGACATTCATCATATACATTTCGTAAAATATCACAGTTTCACAAACACTCGGAATGCAAGTACATACCTCTGTTTTGGGGGAGGTTTCCTTTTTCGACAGCGAAATGGGATGAAAAGGCTGATCTGGTTCTTTCTTCCCACCAGTGTGTCAGCGTGGATCTCTCGGTCACGTGGTGTCTCGTGCGAGCTGACCGCAGGTAAGTGCGCGTGCGTGCTCTCTCTCGGGGTTTTTATAGGCGAGAGTTGGCGCGTGGTGCTGGAAGATGCATACCGTGGTCCTCCCTTTATCACGCCTCTTCGGTCTGCTGTTTTATTTGATCGATTACTTCAGCCGGGTTGTCCGAAGAGATACGTCAATCTATTGTTGTAGACATCGTGTTGTTGTTTTATGTTGTTTTACGGGACGTAAAGATCTCTCTCTCTCTCTCTCTCTCTCTCTCTCTTTTGGCCGGGGGGAGGGGTCTCTTGTCTCTTCTTTTGTTTTACATGTTGTAGTTTAGCAACGACAAATTATAAACTGGCACGTGCACTACAATTTCTACCGTTGAAATATAAAGTGCCATTGTCGTTGTCATTGTCATTGTCATTGTCATTGTCTCTCTCTCTCTCTCTCTCTCTCTCTCTCTCTTTATTACCACTTATTACTTATTATTACTTTTTTTCTACCATTGAATGTAGAATAGCAGGACAGCCTGTAAGATGGGCAGCAATGCCTAAATGCTCTATCGTGAATAAAAACGTTTCATCATCATCATCATCATCATCATCATCATCATCTCTCTCTCTCTCTCTCTCTCTCTCTCTCTCTCTCTCTCTCTCTCTCTCGCTCTCTTTATTACTTCTTATTACTTATTATTACTTTTTTCTACCATTGAATGTAGAATAGCAGGACAGCCTGTAAGATGGACAGCAATGCCTAAATGCTCTATCGTGAATAAAAACGTTTCATCATCATCATCATCATCATCATCATCATCTCTCTCTCTCTCTCTCTCTCTCTCTCTCTCTCTCTCTCACTCTCTCTCTCTCTCTCTCTCTCTCTCTCTCTCTCTCTCTCTCTGTGTCAGTGTCTGTGTGTGTTCGTGTGTGTGCCCATACGATGGAAGCAAAAAGCGAAACAAGATATATGGCGAAATTACAATGACTTGCGGCAGCGACAGTAAAAACGGCTTGGGCAACAATTGGGAAAAAGATGAGTTCGCGAAAATAATGACAATGTAAGCCACAATCATCATTTTGTACCTTTTTTTTTTTGTCGTTGTTGTTGTTTCTTTTCCTCTTCTCCCTCTTTCTCCTTCATTTTTTCTTTATCACGCCTCTCCGTTGTCCTATTTTACGGTGAATTAATCGTTTGCTTCAACGGCGTTGTTTGGAGAAATACGTCAACCTGTTATTGTAGACAGTCTGTACTTTAACGGGACGTAAATAACTCTCTCTCTCTCTCTCTCTCTCTCTAGCGGACGTGGGTAGATTGTGTGTGTGTGTGTGTGTGTGTGTGTGTGTGTGGGTGCGCTTTACCTGTAAAATGCGGGCTTACGCACAAATCACTCATGTAAGACGCGGGCATCTTGCAAGATGCGGTCGACCGCATTTTGCGGTTTATTTGAAACGTTATCAGGGGCATCTAAAACCTCTAAAAATTTGGTTTTGAGCAAAAATAGGTTATGACCGCATTTTACAGGTAGTGTGTAACACAAGTGTGTAAAGTGTGTAAGTGTGTATGCACACGTCTTCATTTTACATGTAAATTTTGCGCTTCACGGTTTGTGATCTCGCACACATTTATTTTCGCTATGCTGGGTGCGGCTTTTGCAATACACGCATATTTTATAATCTAAACCGTTCATATAACTACAGCCAATTGTATACTACCACCGTTTCCCGGATAGCAAGCCATGCTTTTCTTTTATTAGCTCATGCCCGCATTTTACAGGTAGAATGTGTAAAGTGTGTATACACATGTCTTCCTTTTACATGTAAATTTTGCACTTCACGTTTAGTGATCTCACACACATTCATTTTCACAGTATCGGGTGCGGCATTTGCCAGACACGCATAATTTATCACTTAACTCTTTAATATAAATACAGCCAATTCTATATGACCGCCATTTTCCGGATATGAAGCCATGCCTTTGTTTTATTACCTCATGCCGACATTTTACATGCTACCGTGTGACAAGTGTGTAAATATGTCTGTATTTAACATACAGATTTTGCGCTTAACCGATCTTTATCTCACAGACATTGCTGTTTACACATGCAGGCACATTTAGTCTTTTGTGTATTTCCATTTATCAGAATTTATCAATTTTTGTGCTGAAAGGTCGAGTGTATAAGTATGGAAAACAGTTTTTGTAGCAAAATGGGATGATGTGCCACTTATCCATCTAGCGTTTTAAATGGGTGGGTTGGTATTTGTGCATTTAACATCACTTTCAACCACATAGGGTGATGTCAAAGACAGGGAAATACTGGCTCGTACTGGGGATTTGAACTCACTACCTTTAGCTGATGGCTTTGCACCAACACAAAACATTCCTAATTCATATCTCTGCAGAAGAGTATGATGGATAACACATAGTGGCTGCAGCGTCGAAAGTAAATAGAGATCATTATAAGTAGAAGTCGGTAGAATAAGGAAACTTCCGTCAACAAACAAGGAGGAATGGCCCCATCCCATCAAGTTGTTTCTCCAAATATTGTTGCAGGTCCACCCCCCCCCCCCTTCAAGTCTGTAAGACCTACCAACCCAGACAGCACAGCAATATTACCCCAATGTTGGCTCTTTTAATTGGGCAATGTTGATTTACAATATTGGACCAATGTTGGAAGAACAAATTGGTCTAATATTGGAGCAATATTGGATTTTTCATTAGATCAAATCTTTATCTCATATTAGTCCAATATTGGTCCCGTATTACTCCAACGTGGGCAAGTTTTCCCCGATCCTTTTCATCTCACTTTCCGCGCCTCCGCCGCCGTATGCAGGGCAGCCGATGTACCTGCTGACTCCTAACTTGTAACCTCTTCCTACATATTTCTGACCATTGACAGCATCTTGTATCAAACACCATGACATTCAGCATGCATTCCCCTACACTACTATGACCATTTCATGCCGGCAGAGAACTTTTCGCGTTTCCTACCGCACTGATCCACCATTTCACCTCATCAGTCCAGCATCTGCTCCTTTAAACCTTATTTTCCACTACTCCGACGGCTACACCATACCGTTATTATGCACCATTAGATTCCGCATGCAATGCTCCTTGTGCATCACTAGATGGGTAAGCGGATCAACGACTAGTTTTCCTATAACAAACATGTTTTTCCCGATCCAACCTATAAATATCCCCACCATCGTTGGCCCGACAGTAAGTCTCTGTATTTGCCGACTCCCATCTTGTAAACTCTTTCTACATACCACTGACGACTGACAACATCTTGTGCCATACACCATGACATTCAACGTGCATTCCCCTGCATTACTATGACGGTTCCATTCCGGCTGGAAGCCATCAGATAAATTTTCGCGTTTGCTACCGCGATGATCAGCCATTTCACCAAATCCAGTATCTGCTCCTTTAAACCATATTTTCCACTACTCCGACGGCTACACCATACTGCTGTTATATACCATTAGATTCAGCATGTAAATCTCATTGTGAATTGATAGATAGCTACGCGGCTCAACGGCACGTTTTCCTATTCTACTTTTTTCTCCATTCTGCCATTATCCCGGACGTCGTGCGCCCTGCAGTCAGTCTGTGTATTAACTATTTGCCGACTCTCAACTTCTAACTTCTTACTAAGTACCTCTGACGGCTGAAACCACCTTGTGTCTTACATCATAAGGCATTCCCCTACACTACCGCTGCCGTTTCATGCCGGCTGAAATCATTCAGATCATCATCAGACAAACTGATTCTCCCGTTTTCTACCGCACCTGTCAGCCATTTCCCGGAATCCAGTTTCTGCTCCTTTAAACTTTATTTTCCACTACTCCGACGGTTACACTGTACTGGTGTTATATACCATAAGATTCAGCATGTAATTCTCGTTGTGCATCAGTAGGTGTCTCCGCGGCTTAACCACCAGTTTTCCTATAACAAACGTTTTTGTGGTTTGCTTTGTCCCCCCCTCCCCCCCCCCCCCGATCCTACCCATATCCCCGCCGTTGTGTATTTGACTCCCAACTTCTAACCTCTTTATACATATTTTTGACGACAGACACTATCTTGTGTCACACACCATGACATTCAGCATGCATTCCCCTACACCTCTATGACCGGATTCAGAATGCATTTCTCTACACCACTATGACCGTTTCATACCGACTGAAAGACATCAGAGGCCCATTAGACATTTATTTGTCCACTACAGATATAACACTGTGACTGAAACTTGCCGGAAAAACGCGAAACACTGAAACAAAGGCCAGCAATCATACACTCGTACAGCAAGGCCGGAAAACCGTCCAGAGACCACGTGTTCAACCAGATCAAAGGAACCTAATCGGTAAAATAAACCTTTGTCTGGAAAAGAAGACTGACAAAACTAGCAATACAAAATACGAGAGTGAATTCAAAATAAAAACTTACTTATTAGCTGGCCGGTGTCCGCCTAGGGATTTGAGTTCATGCTGGCTAGTCGGAGTAGACACAATACGGTCACACGTGGCATGCAGCAATGTGAGGTTCGAACGGGAAGAGTCGCGCGCCGGCGTGTCGCGCTTAAGCTGGTCCCACACGTTGTTAAAAGTCGCCCTATCCCTGTCCTGTCGACTGAAAGCCACGAAAAATTTTCGCGTTTCTACGGCACTGATCAGCCATTTCACAGAATCCAGTACTTCTTCCTTTAAACCTTATTTTCCACTACTCCGGCGGCTACACCATACTGTTGTTATATACCAGTAGAATCGACATGCAAATTACGTTGTGCTTCACTAGATAGTTAGCGGTTCAACGGCACGTTTTCCTATGCTATTCTTTTTTCCCGTTTCTACCAATATCCCCACCGTCGTACCGTGCGCCCGGCAGTCAGTCTATGTTTTTGCCGACTCTGAAATTCTACCTTTTTCTAAGTACCTCTGACCGTGCGGCTGACACCCCGCTGTGTGATCCATCATGACATTCAGAATGCATTCCTCTACACCACTATGACCGCTTCATACCGACTGAAAGACATCAGAGGCCCATTAGACATTTATTTGTCCACTACAGACATATAACACTGTGACTGAAACTTGCCGATAAACGCGAAACACTGAAACAAAGGCCAGCAGCCATACACTCGTACAGCAAGGCCGGCAAACCGTCCACGTGGCTGGTCAGACAGCGACCACGTGTTCAACCAGAACAAAGGAACCTAATCGGTAGAATAAACCTTTGTCTGGAGAAGAGACAGAGGCCACGTGTTCAACCAGAACAAAGGAACCTAATCGGTAGAATAAACCTTTGTCTGGAAAAGAAGACTGACAAAACTAGCAATACAAAATACGAGAGTGAATCAGAGGCCCATTAGACGTTTCTTTGTCCACTACAGACATATAACACTGTGACTGAAACTTGCCGAAAAACGCGAAACACTGAAACAAAGGCCAGCAATCATACACTCGTACAGCAAGGCCGGCAAACCGTCCACGTGGCTGGTCAGACAGAGGCCACGTGTTCAACCAGAACAAAGGAACCTAATCGGTAAAATAAACCTTTGTCTGGAAAAGAAGACTGACAAAACTAGCAATACAAAATACGAGAGTGAATTCAAAATATAAAAAAAACTTACTTATAAGCTGGCCGGTGTCCGCCTAGGGATTTCAGTCCATGCTGGCTAGTCGGAGTAGACACAATACGGTCACACGTGGCATGCAGCAATGTGAGGTTCGAACGGGAAGAGTCGCGCTCCCGCGTTTCTCTCGCGGCTGCGTTCCCGTGCATATGCGGAAGTCGCTCCGGCTGCCTCGTTCGGAAACGGCCAATTAGAACAAGGCGATTTCAAAATGGCGGCGGAACCACGAACGAGGCCTTCGGTCGGCGCCGCCATCTTTGTTTACATAGAAACTGACCACGTGACCTGCTCCTGGCGAACAAGCGGCGGGCAAGTAGGGGACTGTCCGCAGGGATGGATATAGACTAGCGGATGACTATCTCTCGTCTGCTATAGCCGAGGGTAGAGATGGTATAAACCACTCGGCTACAGATCACTAGATGGCGAAGCGGCTCAACGACCAGTTTACCTATAACAAACCCCCGATCCTACCCATATCCACGCCGTTGTGCACCTCGCAATCAGTACTTTCCGACTCACAACTTGTAACCTCTTTCTGCATACTTCTGACGGCTGACGCCATCTTGTGTCGCGCACCATGACTTTCAGCATGCATTCCCCTACATTACTATGACCGTTTCATGCCGGCTGAAAGTCATCACCGTTTGCTACCTCACTGATAAGCCGTTTCACGGAATCAGTATCTGCTCCTTTAAACATTATTTTCCACTACTCCGTCGGTACTCCATACTGTTGTTATATACCTTTAGATTCAGCATGCAAATTACGTTGTGCATCACTAGATAGTTAAGCGGCTCAACGGCACGTTTTCCTATGATTTCTTTCCCGATTCTATCAATATTCCCGCCGCCGTGCGCCCGGCAGCCAGTCTGTGTATTTGCCGACTCCCAACTTCTAACCTCTTTCTAACTGCCTCTGTCGGCTGACCACTTTGTGCCATTCATCGTGACATTCAGCATGCATTTCTCTACACTACTGCGGCCGTTCCATGCCGGCTTAAAGCCATCAGATAAATTTTCGCGTTTGCTACTTCCCTTATCACCCATTTCACCAAATCCAGTAGCTGTTCCTTTAAACCTTATTTTCCACTACTCTCCACTACACTACAATCCACAAGTGGCATCATTCTGAAGCAGACGAGTGGGTGGGGTGTGGGTGTTTGGGGGTTTAACGTCCTTTTCCACCACACACTGGTTATATCAAAGACGGAGCAACGATGAATAAGCCAGCACAATATTTGGTCCCAGCCGGGATACGAACTCACGACCCGAGCATTAGAAGTCCACCGCTCTACCATTCGGCCACCCCGGAAGCAGACGAAAATAAATCCAAGTAGTGCCTTTAGCACATGCAGGGGCGCCGGAACCGGGGGGGGGGGGGGATGGGGGCAGGTGACCCCCCTGTACCCAAGCAGGGGTGGGGGCAAGAGTATCTTTTTGCCCCCCCCCCCTCCCCGGAAAATCAGGTGACTATGGCAAAAGTGGGGGGGTGGGGGGGGGGGGGGGGGGGGGGGGGCAAAGCCATGGTCCTTGCCCCCCCTCCCCCCTCCCTCTTCCTGCTGTCTCCCTCATCCCACCCAACAGAGAACTCAGTTTAGCCGTTGTATGAAACATCAAAACGACTTGGCAGAAAGTCGTGTGATAATCACTCCACCCCCGCCCCCCCCCCCCTAACCCCCTCAGCTTTTCACTTTCTTTGAGCAAACGTTCTTCCTTTCAGTGGGTCCCTGGTTCGGAAAGGTTTTTGTTTGCGCAGCATCTGATGCCCCCCCCCCCCGCCCCCCCCCCCCCCCCCCATCCCCCGCTTTTCACTTTCATTCGGGCAACGTCCTTCCTTTCACTGGCTCACTGGTTTTGAAAGGTTTTTTGTCTGTGCAGCATCTGAACGCCGCCGCCGACCGCCCCCCCCCCCCCCCCCTTTCAATTTCTCCGGCCACTTTTACTGGCTCTGGCGTTTCCCCCCTCTGAGATTCTGCCCCCCCCTCCCCCCAACATCTTCCGGCGCCCCTGACATGAGAAGGTCATATAGCCGCTTTGAGTATTATTTTGGAGACTACAAAAAAGAAGGCTTAGGAGGCCGCTATGATTTACAGTAAAGGAAAATTCTACTCTGAAAAGGACGATAACTTCTCGCAACACGTCATACATCAACATTCACTTTATGCCAAGCCTTCGTTTATGTACAGCCCATGCCCCATTCAAGTTTCAAAAACTGACGACGTGTACGTGCCTTTTGGAATTGTCTGCGTGTCCTAAGTCAGCTGTTTTTGCTGATTTTATCCAGCACCCCCCCCCCCCCCCCCCGCGCTGATTTTATCCAGTCCCCCCCCCCCCCCCCCGCGCCAACGGGTTTGCTGCTGCGATCCTGATTACACGAAAGTATCGCACGGCGTTTTGCGGAAGAACACTGCAAGTGATCCTGTCCTACCTATTATTTTTCTCAGAGGTCGTAGTTGTAGTGTCTGCAGACGGGGAGTAGTCAAAATAGACCGTGCTACTCGCTTCAAAACTTTCGTGTGTTTGTCCGCTTGAAAGGATAGGGGTCACTTATTAACAAGATCACCACTTTAACTAACACGTCACTCCTTTGCCAAGAAGCGCGCACGCTCATATTTCTAAATATAATTATGACTTTAAGTTTCTGAGTAATCATAGTCCAAAAGATTTATAGCGTAGTATCACCGGTGCTACTGACTGGCGTCCGTACTGAATGCACCCCGGAATCTTGTTGTATGAACAGTTTGACCGCATAATTATTGTTTAGCTTGGGATACATTCTTTGAAGCTAACCCGAAGTGTATCATGTCTCCTCTATCTGAGGAATTATGGTAAAATCAAGAAATGCAGCCGGACACACAGAAGACAGACGAGTGTCCCTAAATTACTAATTTATTTTACCAACATTCCACAGTCACTGTTGGTGATTTTCTATTTTGACTCAGACAAAATTTGTAAAAGTCTGCCTTGAAATCGACGCGGTAGGATTTTTGTGGAAACAAGCACTTTATGTGTTACTTCTATGTGACTTTTGGGTGCTGTCTGCCAAGCTGTGAATAAATCATAAAAAAAATGCTTGCCAAACCTCGCTTTACGTACCCGATCTTTTCAACCCACACCCCCATGTTGGTGTGTAGGTCATGGAGCCTTGGGGTGTACTGTAATCGCCAGTCATTTTCTGGTTAAATCTGTTGACACGTGCACGACCTAAGAAAAGTCGCCTGCTCGTAACTCCAAAGAAAGATCATAACGACAATCTTTCACTTTATAATTGCAAGTTGGTCCAGCATCAGTTTCGTAAACTTTTCCCTAGGGTTTCAACTGCACACATTTTCCATTGAGTCGCAGATCTACTGGGTTTTATGTCAGCTGGCGGGAAGAGGCGTTTCAACCTCTCCACTTCAGGTTACGCTGATATCTAAATTCCGTCCAAAAAATAAAAATAAAAGTGCAGTATTTAGGCAGACAAAAGTCTGTGCTTGAAAAAGTTTCCAGTTTTACGCGCAAGTTGGCTATTTCGAAACAAATTCTTCTCTGACTTGGGTGTAGCGGCATTCATTGTGGTCGTTATGGGGTGAAGTGGTGATCAATTTCACGGACACAGTTTCGAACACTGGACTATTCAAAATAGCTGAGCATGATTTTTTTTTTCTTGAGACAGCGCGTAACGTTTGAAATATTAAAAGCGTATCCATAGTCTTTGTAAAGTTCGTTTTCTCCACAGTTCGTAATAAAGGCAATTGTTATGTTTGTTTGTATAATGTTTTGTTTGTTTGTTTGTTTGTGTGTTTCTTTTTGGTGTTTTTATAATTTTCTTTGTTGTAGTTTTGGGGTGTGTTTTTAGTTTTGTTTGTTTTGGGGTTGTTGGTTTTTTTGTTTTTTTTTTTGGTTGGTTGATGTTTTGTTGTTGTTTGCGGTGGGGGGGGGGGGGCATTGTGTCTTCCTGGAGGGCAGATGTTTATTAACCAATGGAAAATAGGAGAATGGGATATAATAACTGGGTATTGTTCAGGAGCTTTACGTAATTTCTTGAATTCGCCCAAGGCACTGAAAACACACACACACACACACATTCTGTCGCGCACACTTGACATAAATCACAACCACGTGTTGACATTTTCGGCTCAACGCTTAAGTTTCTAAATTCAGAATTGCATATTTCAAATATTGGGGGCTAGATATTTCCATAACTAAATCAACGCACACCAATAAGCTCAGTCCCGTGTCTACTGTGCCTTGGCTATGGGGCACGCGTGGATAATGGGATTATAGGAGACATTGTAATAATTCTGCTGCAAGCGCCAATAGACGATAGGGAGCCTATTTGATTAGATGTATCTTTGATCTGTTACACAAACAGATTCAGTTTTACAAAGTAAACAGTTCATTGGTACAATGGAACCGCTCAAAACAGTTCAAGAACGGGAGGGAACTGCCTGAAAACTTGTTGTTTTCTTCCTAAAATTGTGTATTAACGTTCCTCCACAAGAGTGGTGGGGGACAACCTAAAAAAATGCATTGAACCACGTGAAGGCAACGCTCCCGTTGCTGAAGTCGGAGTCGAATCGGTCCAAATGGTGAGGATGTTCGAGGAAGAGTTCATCTGAAATGATGAATATGCGTCTGTGGTAGTCATGTATTGAAATGAGAAAAGAAAAATATGGTTAGTAAGGACATCATGTGAAACATAGGCACGTGTCCACCCACTAATGCCTTAAGGGCTGGGAGGCGGGTGTTTGCTGATTAACTAATTATAGACTATTGATCCATGGCGTGGCGCAGCTATTCAGGGCCAAGGCAAGTCTTCACACCTTTCGAGACTGGTGCCGATAGAAATGGGTCAGGGATTCTTTACCTTAGTTACTTTTTTTGATTAGCTGATAATCGAGCTAAACCGGGTACGTTTTAATTACCAGAGAGAGAGAAAGAGAGAGCACCCAGTATCCATTTCTTTTTGTTGTGACTGGGCCCGCTTGGTAAAAACTAATCAGGTCTACGTGATATATGCCCGCTGACGCCGCCAGCGTGTCCCGTCTTCGGGGTGTCTGCTGCGGGGTATTGGACGTTTCACACCACTGCGATACATGACCGCGAGCGGCGTCCGTGGCGAAGTGTTCTCAGAAGTATTAATCCACAGAGAGTTATTTTTTGGGTTTTTTTGTTTTGTTTTTGTTTTGTTTTGTTAAACAAGAAGCGCCAAAGTTGTCACGCACCAAACAGTTAAGGAAAGAATTTAATTAAAGATTCGTAGCTATGAAGGTAACGACTTAAGGGTATTTAAACAAACAGTGCGATACACATCAAGAAAGTGGAGAAAACTCAGATGCGAGGTGAGGTTTTGTGTACAATGTTTGCTTCTTTGGTCAGTTACCACCTCAGCACCCCCCCCCCCCCCCGCCAAGTTACCAGAACCTTGATACCAAGGTGTTTCAGAGAGATATATATATATTTGTTTAGTCCATGCTTTCAACGGTCACAGCTGCTCGTACGCCATGGCGCCTAAACTGTTTAAGAAGGAATTTTTTCCTTCCATTCTTCCCTTCCTTTGTTGTTGTTGTTGTTTCGTCCGTCTTTCATCGTTTGCCAAATTCTTTTTAATTATTTGCATGTTTACGATGCGCATTTCATAATAATAAATCGTACAAGCTGTGCCGTCAGACGCTTATCATTTTGTGGTTAACGTGTGCATGCACATGTTTATTATCAGCGAAAAAATCATTGCAGGACGGAAATTTATATAACACTCAATGAGCATAAACAAGCTGAGCTACTAGTATACTAGTATCGATCAGGGTGAAACAAACACAGTGTAACCGTATTGCAACGGCAGACGAAATTAATCCTAAAATCTAATTAATCAATAAGAGAGAGAGAGAGAGAGATTAAATGGAAACTGCACAGACGACGGTTCACAATAAAAAAAAAAATTAACAGTGTTGGGTTGGTGTGCGGAACAGAACTAAGAACATTTCCTTTTTAATTTTTTCCATGATTTTAATGGTTCATCTCTTCCTCGCACGACTTCGAACATTCTCACGTGCGTAACACTATTGACCGACCCTCCTTGCATTTAGAACGTGGTCCTCATGTTCCACGCGACAAGGTGTCAAGCTGGCTACTCGGCCTTGATCATGGGGCACCTGGGAGTATAGGCGGCCTAGTGGTTAGAAGAGTGCTCTCGTTCTCTCTCTCTCTGCTTTCACCGTGCTTTACCAGAGAGAGAGAGAGCACCCAGCGTATACACTGGGCCCGATCAGATCAAAAGCACTGCTAAAAAGGGGCGGAGCATCAATTCCTGTGCCACCGTGCTTGGGTCGGCTGTAACGAAGGGACTTGGCGGCTGTCAGACGATGAGATCAAAAGGAAATGGGCGGAGCTGTAAGAGGCGAAGGGATTTGGCGGCTGTCAGACGATGAGATCAAAAGGAAATGGGCGGAGCTCCAAGTCCCCTGCTACCAGCCAAGTGAGACGAGAGAGCAAAGCCGCGGCGACTACCCGACAACAATTAAGCGGGTGCCCCTTCTTGGCGGGACGAGCCAGCCATACTGGAAACCAGTTAACTGTTTTAGCGGCTCCAACGCATAAGAGACGGAGGACACCAAATAACCGGCTAAATACAATAATTATGTTCAGTTTAAACCGGGCAATGCCTTTTGCTGGGAACCCAGTAAAGATTTGACATGTTTTATATTTACTATTTAGCTGTTATTTCACATCAAGCTGTTGTATACCGGACGAGTATTTTGATTCAAGATGCAAATCAACCCTGGATATTAAAAAAGGGTCGGAATACCAACAGCTTGATGGGGTGTAAATGCTTTTATAATATAATCCTTTTCGGGGGCCACTTTATGGAATATTTTGAACGTTTATCGTACTAAAAACTGACAGCCGTGACCGGCTGCACATAGCAGACGAAGGAGTTTGTACGCCGGGAGATCACGGAGCCGACAGAATAAGGTGCGTCTTTTTATGCAAGCAATGTCAATTCACTCAAGAAATGAAGACACATACAAGGGTGGGTGGGTGGGTGTTTTGGGGTTTAACGTCCTTTTCCATCACATACGGGTGATAACAAAGACCGGGCAACAATGAAAAAGCCAGCACAAATAATTATTAGAAGTTCAACGCTCTACCATTCGGCCACCACGGCTCCCCGAAGAAGACACAAACATGCTAACGCTTTGAAGGAGATGCAAGTTTGCAAGGTAAATTCGAAACCGACCAAGCACAGCTAAGTCTGTTCACACCAGCATGGTGTCTCGTGTAGTCGCGCAACATGAAGCTTCCCGAGTGTTTATTCTAATCTTCTTAACTTCTAGTACGTGTGCACTGACTGAAGTGCCCACACACCAGCTGCTACATTTTATAATGAATCAGACGATTCAAGAAGCTTCTGCTGGACCGGAGATCTAGACAAGGAATACGCTATGACTGGAGAAATTTTAGATGACAAGATGCATTTTTTTTTTCGTAAAGAAACAGTGGTGTTTTTTGGGGTTTTTTTTTCCTTCGTGACAAAAACAATTTTTTTCACGACAAAACAGTTGTTTCGCGAAAAAGGAAAAATTGTCGCAAAAACGTCATTTTTTTCCGCGAAAAACGGCGATTGTCTATTTCGCAAATATATTTGAATTTTTCGTGAAAAAAATTCTTGAGGAAAAACTGACTTTTTTCGCGAAAAAAAAATCTTTCGTTCCGACTTTTTCTCGGAAAACTTTTTTTTCCCGCAAAAACAAACAACAAACCAACAAAAACAGTTTTTCCCTTCACGACAAGTGCACGAACTGTGGTCAGTATCCATTTTACAATTAACTTAGTGCAAAAAAGCAAGCAAACAAACAAAAAACCCCAACAACTGACGGCTCTTGATGCTTCCGTTTTTGTGGTGATTCAACAGGCATGACAATTGTGATAAACATGTTTACATGACATCAAAGTGAATGACAACTGTTCCGTTTGAAGTTCGTTGAAACTGCATAGTTACAACTTTATTTGACTCAAAGCTATGAAGAAAGCCAAATGTGGAAAAATGTTTTCAAAAATGTTTGGAAGAAGATTTTGCAGGGAAAAATATGGACTAGCACTGGTGGAATGTGAAATGCTTTTGAAACGGAACATTTCCTGAATCAGCCCTTCAGTTAGCCGCCTTTAATTCTTGGATGGTGAAGAAAATAGTCCATAGAAACGACTGCAGCACTAACTGATTCTTTGTTTTTGTTGTGAGTGCTGCTCGTGCACACACGAGATACTCAGGACCAAAAGGTGTCCTCTGTTCTAACTGTTTTGCGATACGTGGGGGAGAGGATGTGAAACTCCGATTTTTCAAGATTTATTTCCGTCCGTGTCAGGGGTCGACCTCAATACCCGTGAACAGCCACTAAGGTCTGATCGCTGTGTGAGGTTTATCGCGCACAGACAGACAGTAGCTGTTGTTTTATAATAATAGAAGATAGACGAGAAGGACAGGGAGGAAGATGAAGAGAAGAAGAGGGAGAGAGACAGAAAGGGCTGGTTTGGCTGGCGCACCTGACCAAATATTCGCAGGATTGTAAAATACTTTACTGATTATTTTTTTTACCCATGGCGGTGGTAGCCAATGTTTCAGACGCTGGATATAGGCCTACCGCGGTTTTCCCCCCAGCGGCTCCCAAGACCCCCAATCGAAATTTAGGGTTTTCGGTGATTCAAACACCAATGACAGACAGGAATACATAAGTGCGAGTTTGGATGCAAGCATTTTTGTGATTGGCTGATTGCTTGTTGTGTTTGACCTTGCTTTGTTTGCTTTATATCACCCACAGATTTTAACATGTATGCGAATGGTAGCGATGATCCTAAATGTAAAACATTTGCATTTCTTTTTGTTTTATTCACACGGGATAAAGGTCTGCACCGGATTCAGCTTCATTTAGTGGGATACCGACACGCAATGAATGTCTGCATCGGAATCAGCTTCATTTAATCGGGTATCAACACGGAGTGAATGTCTGCACGGGATTCAGCTTCATCCAGTGGGATACCGACACGGGATAAAGGTCTGCACCGAATTCAGTTTCATTTAGTGGGGATACCGACACGGGATAAAGGTGTCCACCAGATTCAGCTTCATTTAGTGGGATTCGAACACGAAGCGAATGTCTGCGCCGGATACAGCTTCATTTAGTGGGATACTGACACGAAATAAAGGTCTGCGCCTGATTCAGCTTCATTTAGTGGGAATCGAACACGGAGCGAATGTCCTGCGCCGGATTCAGCTTCATTTAGTGGGATGCCGACACGGAGTGAATGTCTGCGCCGGATTCAGCTTCATTTAGTGGGATACCGACACGGGATAAAGGTCTGCACCGGATTCAGCATAATTTACTGGGTATCAACACGCAATGAATGTCTGCATCGGAAACAGCTTCATTTAGTCGGGTATTACACGCAATGAATGTCTGCATCGAAATCAGCTTCATTTCGTCGGCTGTTAACACGTTCTCTAGTGCCATGTTCACGTCAAAATTAAAGCGCTTAAGCCCAGACGCGCATTCCCGGTAAAAGCCTTGTCAGTGATCAAGTTCAGCATCATCAAGGCACGTGTCAGTGTCGTCAGTGTCTACGTTACATCCGATCCCATTTAGTAAAGCTTATTTTTGGTGATAATATTTATTACGGCCGCGGTGAACACGTATTTAGGACAGGAAAAAATGCCAGCATTGAAATAGATTTAGTTTTACGTGTATTAACACGGAATCAATGTCTGTATCGGAATCAGCTTCATTTAGTCGGGTAATCAACACGCAATGAATGTCTGCATCGGAATCAGCTTCATTTAGTCGGGTATCAACACGCAATGGATTATCGGAATCGGCTTCTATTAGTCGGGTATCAACACGCAATGGATGTCTGCACCGGAATCAGCTTCATTTAGTCGGGTATCAAACACGCAATGAATGTCTGTCCATCGGAATCGGCTTCATTTATTCGGGTATCAACACGCAATGAATGTTCTGCATCGGAATCGGCTCATTTAGTCGGGTATCAACACGCAATGGATGTCGGCATCGGAATCAGCTTCCATTTAGTCGGGTATCAAACACGGAGTGAATGTGTGCACCGGATTCAGCTTCATTTGGTGGTATACCGACACGGGATAAAGGTCTGCACCGGATTCAGCTTCATTTAGTGGAAATACCGACACGGGATGAAGGTCTGCACCGGATTCCGCTTCATTTACTGGGATTCGAACACGGAGCAGAATGTCTGCGCCGGATTCAGCTTCATTTAGCGGGATACGAACGCGGAGTGAATGTCCTGCGCCGGATTCAGCTTCATTTAGTGGATACCGACACGGATAAAGGTCTGCACCGGATTCAGCTTCATTTAGTGGGATACCGACACGGGATAAAGTCTGCACACTGATTCAGCTTCATTTAGGCCCGATGCAACACGAGCGTCGGCGTCAGCACCATGAAGCAAGCAGCGAAGGCTGTCTCGCATCATACGCCTCGCGTGAGCACGCGGTGTGCGCCGTTTGCATGCACACTTGGCTTCGGCGTCATTCGCCTGCACGGCCTGTTCGCTGAGTCCCAACACTGCACGCGCTGGACCCACACCTGCTTTCTGATTGGCTGAAACCAAGTCTGCAGCGCGGCGTCAGAGCAGAAATAGGACATGTTCTATACGCGGCGTCAAAGGATTCCGCCGCCTGGCATCATTGATGCCGTTGCCTGTCGCCAGGCGCCGATGTCATGCACACGTGGCGGCGCCTTGAAACTGTCGCCGGGAGTCAGATCCGCCGCTCGGCATCATGACGCTGACGCTCGTGTGGCATCGGGCCTTACTGGGTATCAACACGCAATGAATGTTTGCATCGGAATCAGCTTCATTTAGTCGGGTATTAAGACGCATTGAATGTCTGCATCGGAATCGGTATCATTTCGTCGGCTGTTAACACGCAATGAATGTCTGCATCGGAATCAGCTTCATTTCGTCGGCTGTTAACGCGCAATGAATGTCTGCATCGGAATCAGCTTCATTTCGTCGGCTGTTAACACGCAATGAATGTCTGCTTCGGAATCAGCTTCATTTAGTCGGGTATCAACACGCAATGAAATTCTTAAAACCGGTCCAAACATTCGAGAGGGCACACATTACTTGTACGCATGATTTGTCGTATTGCATTACTTACGGTACGGGAAGATGCTGTGTGTGCGTGAATACGGCTCACCCTTGGGATACGAACACGGAGTGAATGTCTGCGCCGGATTCAGCTTCATTTAGTGGGATACCGACACGCAATAAATGTCTGCATCGGAATCAGCTTCATTTAATCGGGTATCAACACGCAATGAATGTCTGCATCGAAATCAGCTTCATTTAGTCGGGTATCACCACGCAATGAATGTCTACATCGGAATCGGCTTCATTTAGTGGGGTATCAACACGCAATGAATGTCTGCATCGGAATCGGCTTCATTTAGTTGGGTATCAACACGGACTGAATGTCTGCACGGGATTCAGCTTCATTTAGTGGGATACCGACACGGGATAAAGGTCTGCACCGGATTCAGCATAATTTACTGGGTATCAACACGCAATGGATGTCGGCATCGGAATCAGCTTCATTTAGTCTGGTATCAACACGCAATGAATGTATGCATCGGAATCAGCTTCATTTAGTCGGGTATCAACATGGAGTGAATGTCTGCACCGGATTCAGCTTCATTTAGTGGAATACCGACACGGGATGAAGGTCTGCACCAGATACAGCCTCATTTAGTGGGATACGAACACGGAGTCAATGTCTGCGCCGGATTCAGCTTCATTTAGTGGGATACCGACACGGGATAAAGGTCTGCACTGGATTCAGCTTCATTTACTGGGTATCAACACGCAATGAATGTTTGCATCGGAATCAGCTTCATTTCGTCTGCTGTTAAGACGCAATGAATGTCTGCATCGGAATCAGCTTCATTTCGTCGGCTGTTAACACGCAATGACTGTCAACATCGGAATCAGCTTCATTTCGTCTGCTGTTAACACGCAATGAATGTCTGCATCGGAATCAGCTTCATTTCGTCGGCTGTTAACACGCAATGACTGTCAACATCGGAATCAGCTTCATTTCGTCGGCTGTTAACACGCAATGAATGTCTGCATCGGAATCAGCTTCATTTAGTCAGGTATCAACAAGCAATTGAAATTCTTAAAACCGGTCCAAACATTCGAGAGGGCACACATTACTTGTATTCATGATTTGTCGCATTGCATTACTCACGGTACGGGAAATGCCGTGTGTGCGTGAATACGGCTCACCCGTTCTCTAGTGTCCATGTTCAGTCAAATATAAAGCGCTCAATCCCAGACGCGCATTCCCGGTAAAAGCCTTGTCAACTGGTCAAGTTCAGTATTATCAAGGGCACGTATTCAGTGAGTGTCTACGTTACATCCGATCCCATTTAGTGAAGCGTATTTTTTGGTGATAATATTTATTCCGGTCGTGTGGACACTTATTTAGGACAGGAAAAAAAATGCCAGCATTGAAAATAGATTTAGTTTTACGTGTATTAACACGGAATAAATGTCAGTCTGCATCGGCCTCGGAATCAGTTTCATTTAGTCGGGTTTCAATACGCAGTGAATGTCTGCGTCGGCGGAATCAGCTTCGTTTAGACGGATATCGCCGGACACGCTATAAATGTCTGCCGGCTTCGGAATCACCTTCATTTAATCGGGTATCAACACGCAATGAATGTCTGCATCGGAATCGGCTTCATTTAGTCAGGTATCAACACGCAGTGGATGTCGGCATCTGAATCAGCTTCATTTAGTCTGGTATCAACACGCAATGAATGTTTGCATCGGAATCAGCTTCATTTAGTCGGGTATTAACACGCAATGAATATCTGCATCGGAATCACCTTCATTTAATCGGGTATCAACACGCAATGAATGTCTGCATCGGAATCAGCTTCATTTAGTGGGATGCCGACACGGGATAAAGGTCTGCACCGCATTCAGCTTCATTTATTGGGATACCGACACGCAATGAATGTCTGCATCGGAATCAGCTTCATTTAGTCGGTTATCAACACGCAATGAATGTCTGCATCGGAATCGGCTTCATCTAGTCGGGTATCAACACGCAATGAATGTCTGCATCGGAATCGGCTTCATTTAGTCGGGTATCAACACGCAATGAATGTCTGCATCGGATTCAGCTTCATTTAGTCGGTATCACCACGCAATGGATGTCTACATCGGAATCTGCTTCATTTAGTCGGGTATCAATACGCAACAATGAATGTTTGCATCGGAATCAGTTTCATTTAGTCGGGTATAAACACGGAGTGAATGTCTGCACCGGATTCAGCTTCATTTAGTTGGATACCGACACGGGATAAAGGTCTGCACCGGATACAGCTTCATTAGTGGGATTCGAACACGGAGCGAATGTCTGCGCCAGATTCAGCTTCAGCATTTAGTTGGATACTGATACGGGATAAAGGTCTGCACCGGATTCAGCTTCATTTAGTGGGATTCGAACACGGAGCGAATGTCTGCACCGGATTCAGCTTCATTTAGTTGGATACCGACACGGGATAAAGGTCTGCACCGGATTCAGCTTCATTAGTGGGATTCGAACACGGAGCGAATGTCTGCGCCAGATTCAGCTTCAGCATTTAGTTGGATACCGATACCGGATAAAGGTCTGCACCGGATTCAGCTTCATTTAGTGGGATTCGAACACGGAGCGAATGTCTGCACCGGATTCAGCTTCAATGAGTGGGATACCGACACGGGATAAAAGTCTGCACCGGATTCAGCTTCATTTAGTGGGATACGAACGCGGATGTGAATGTCTGCGCCGGATTGAGCTTCATTTAGTGGGATACGAACACGTAGTGAATGTCTGCGCCGGATTCAGCTTCATTTAGTGGGATACGACCACGGAGTGAATGTCTGCGCCGGATTCAGCTTCATTTAGTGGGATACGACCACGGAGTGAATGTCTGCGCCGGATTCAGCTTCATTAAGTGGGGTACCGACACGGGATAAAGGTCTGCACCGGATTCAGCTTCATTTAGTGGGGATTCGAACACGGAGCGAATGTCTGCACCGGATTCAGCTTCATTTACTGGGTATCAACACGCAATGATGTCTGCATCGGAATCAGTCTCATTTAGTCGGGTATCAACACGCAATGAATGTCTGCATCGGAATCAGTCTCATTTAGTCGGGTATCAACACGCAATGAATGTCTGCATCGGAATTAGCTTCATTTAGTCGGCTGTTAACACGCAATGACTGTCAACATCGGAATCAGCTTCATTTCGTCGGCTGTTAACACGCAATGAATGTCTGCATCGGAATCAGCTTCATTTAGTCAGTATCAACAAGCAATTGAAATTCTTAAAACCGGTCCAAACATTCGAGAGGGCACACATTACTTGTATTCATGATTTGTCGCATTGCATTACACACGGTACGGGAAATGCCGTGTGTGCGCGAATACGGCTCACCCGTTCTCTAGTGCCATGTTCAGTCAAATATAAAGCGCTCAAGCCCAGACGTGCATTCCCGGTAAAAGCCTTGTCAACTGATCAAGTTCAGCATCATCAAGGCACGTGTTCAGTCAGCGTCTACGATACATCCGATCCCATTTAGTGAAGCTTATTTTTGGTGATGATATTTATTTCGGCCGCGTGGACACTTATTTAGGTCAGGAAAAAAAAAATGCCAGCATTGAAAATAGATTTAGTTTTACGTGTATTAACACGGAATAAATGTCAGTCTGAGTCAGCCTCGGAACCAGTTTCATTCAGTCTGGTATTAATACGCAGTGAATGTCTGCATCGGCGGAATCAGCTTCGTGTATACGGATATCGTCGGACACGCTATAAATGTCTGCCGGCATCGGGAATCAGCTTCATTTAGTCGGGCATTAACACGCAATGAATGTCTGCATCGGAATCAGTTTCATTAGTCGGGTATCAACACGCAATGAATCTCTGCATCGGAATCAGCTGCATTTAGTGGGATACCGACACGGGATAAAGGTCTGCACCGGATTCAGCTTCATTTAGTCGGATTTGAACACAGAGCGAATGTCTGCCCCAGGATTCAGCTTCATTTAGTGGGATACGAACACGGAGTGAATGTCTGCGCCGGATTCAGCTTCATTTAGTGGGATACTGACGCGGGATAAAGGTCTGCACCGGATTCAGCTTCATTTACTAGGTATCAACACGCAATGAATGACTGCATCAGAATCAGCTTCATTTAGTCGGGTATGTCTGCATGGGAATCAGCTTCATTTCGTCGGCTGTTAACACGCAATGAATGTTTGCATCGGAATCAGCTTCATTGAGTCGGGTATCAACACGGGTATCCCACTAAATCAAGCTGAATCTGGTGCAGACATTCAGTCCGTGTTGATACCCGACTGAATGTCTGCACTGGATTCATCTTCAATTAGTGGGATACCGACACGGAATATAATTATGTCCGCACCAGATTCAGCATCTTTTAGTCGGTTACGTACACTGAGTAAACTTCTGTGCCGGGTTACCAACACGGACTGAATGCCGTCTGCCCCGGAATCAGCTTCATTAATAAAGAAATCACATTTATTAGCGTTTTTCAGTCCCATTTTCTGCCGCAAAATGTTCGTGGGATAAATGTTATGTAAGATTCTACAATGATGTAGGTCTTAATCTGGTTTCTTTTGTGCAGTTAATAGCCACTGACCAGTGCAGATTGCGTAGACCATATTTGCCATACCAAAATCGAACGGAACAAGACACAATTGTGCCTGACTTTGACAATAACAATCGTATATCTTGTGGGGATGTCTTCGTCTATTTCGTATATGACCCGGGGGGAGGGGGGGGGGCATGTTTTAAAACTTGCCACGATAAGACACAGCATGCTACAGTGGTTTGACTTAATCCCACGGGAGAGAGAGAGAGAGAGAGAGAGAGAGAGAGTGCACAAGAGAGAGAGAGAGAGAGAGAGACTCAGACTCAGACATTTAATGCTCTTCAGGCATCCGCCCATAAACAATGATTACAAACATATATGAATACTGCGTAACATAAAACAAAAATAGCAAAGCTGGAATCCAGCCTTAGTCCGATGCGGAAATCCTACAGTCAGTAATGTCTTTAGGATTTACAATTTTGATTTGTCTCACACTTTACAAGGATGATTCCTGGTCGCACGATCAGCAACCTAAGTATTGTCTGATTAGATTTACGATGACCCGCCTGTCCTCGTTCCACGTCTCAGCAACACGTCATAGTCCGAACGTTTCACTGGTGGTCGTACTCTTATGGATATGAGGAGGGTACGGTCCTGTAGACGCAGCTGCTTGAGGAGGGGGGGGGGGTTTCAAAATTGCCGCAATAAGGCTAAGGGTGCTACTATACTTTCAGATGTGCACGCATTGACGGACTCCAATAGGAAGTGGGGGCAGTTTTTCAGCACGGTTTTGTCGCGGCCGGTTTCTGGACACTGTGTGAACTCTGCAACTGACCGTGGGTGTGACAGAGTTGGGGAGCCGGGGTGGCCGAATGGTAGAGCGTTGGACTTATGATGCTCGGGTCGTGAGTTCGTATCCCGGCTGGGGCCAAATATTTGTACTGGCTTTTTCATCGTTGCCCCGTCTTTGATATCACCCGTATGTGGTGGAAAAGGACGTTAAATCCCCAAACACCCACCCCCACCCCCTGTAAAAAAATTTCGCACGTCGGAAAGCTTTTTGTTGGGAGCTTAGATCTTTAACAGTGTTGGGTGGGGGTGTGGGGCACATCTAAGAACATTCTGTTTCAGTCATTGCGGGTTCGTGATTATCATGGTTCACCTCTTCAGTCCGTCCTCGCACTACTTTGAACCGGCAATCGCACGTGCCTCACACAATTGGAGGACTCTCCTTGACGTGGTCCTCGCGCTTCACGCGACCAGGTGACAAGCTGGTAACTTGGCCTTGACGGATAAAGGGATTATGGGTCGCCTTATGCTGACCAGATAACTCGGGCACCAAGCCAATGATAGCTCTTCGCTTGGCGTCCATGCCTCTACAGAACCGGTAAGGAATGGCAAATTTGTGGCGACTAAGAACAATGGTAAAACCACAAAAAAGTCTAATTTGGTCAAAAGTAAGGGTGTGTGGGTGTTTGGGAGTTTAATGGTCAAGAATAACGTAGCGTTTACGGCGGCAAGCATACTCTGGCAGTAACACTGACTGTGCATGTGAATAAGTCGCAGCAAGGGTTTCGTTCCATTCGAGAGGCTAGCGGACGATTTTTCCTCGCCATGTTTGATTGCGTATTGACAACGTGACACATCACGTGGTGTCTAAAAAATAGTACCGGCGGTAAACAAACGTGCAGCAGACCGGCGACACAATCTACATAGACAGACGAAATGCTAAATGTGCTAGGGTATTAGACTCAAACTGCCAGACGTAGCGTCGCCAGCCGAGATCCGACGCGTTATACACCCTCTGTAGCCATGCTAGAAATCTCAGAGGTAAATGTTGTTTGAACGGACACATACAAAAGGAAAAAGAAATCATCCTACATGTAGTCAGGCAGTGAGATGATAGTGTGGTATCGTTCTACTCATGATTACACTAAGTAAAGACAGCAATCTTACAATCACATACCACATCACTGTAGAAGATGCAAACATTTCTTGTATACGTCACCGACGATGCAAATATTACTCAATTTTTCACCAAAACTTAAACTGCAGTTCGGGAGGGAAGCAAAACTGCCACCATTTTTGTTTTGTCGTCATCATTAGCTTGCTTCACGTCCTATGGTTTTTAGCCCTTAAGGACAAGTTGTTCCTGGTATGTGTCTTTGGCTGCTTGGCTTGGCGAGTGTCTTTGAGGTAGATAAGGGCTGTTTTGCTTTGATTTAAACATGGTTTTATTTCGCTGGTCAGGTCAGTTACACAAACAAATATTTAGGTGATGGCAAGAGGCCAGAAGCCTATATATATAGCCTCCGCCTGTGAACACTCACAACGTCAGTATTACGGCGATACTGTCACAGCGTACAGCGTAATAATAACAGTGAAAAGACAGGAGAGGGGAGGAGGGAAAGTAAGAAGAGGAGAAAGTGAGAAGAAGAGAGAGGGAGGGGAAGGCAAGGTCAGGGGAGGGGGAATTGGTTCGGTTGGCGCAGCCGACAGACTGCCCGCGGCACAGTAAGTGCTTAAACTACTCATTACTGTATGGTAAAGCGCTGGCTGTTTATTATAAACTCATGTACAAATTTGAAGATTGTGAGGTTTTCTTGACTGTTTTGCTTTGCTTTGGGCAACGTCAGAGGTTCTCTGCTTAGGTTTCAGATGTCTGGTCTGAGTTGTTTTTCAGTGCCTCAGTCTGTTCTGTCATCCGTGCTTTAGCCTTTGGATCATCACTGGGGTGTCCTTTCGCTCTTAGGTATTAATGTACATGTACAACCATTTTGTCAGATCTGATCTGACGATTGCGTCGGCCAGGATTCTCACTGGCCTATCGGCAAGTGCTTGGTGTGGCCTGAGGAAGTCTGCGGTCTTCAGTGAGTGTCTGTCTCTCAGGTCCCAGACTGGCTGGAGGCTGACAGGCAAGCCTTCACAGCCATTCTTTTTTTTTTTTTGGTGTCTCGGTTGTCCACGACATACATGGAGAGATAGTGGCGTGGTCTCTGGTGATAAAGTCGAAACCAAGGTTATTTCAGCGAAAACGATTTTTAGCCTCTAGCCATTTTTAGCGCCACTCGCCATCCGCGGAAAGTAATTTGCCCCCAATGTTATGGGGTATAGGCACATAACGGTTACAATTACTAACCTCTCGCTATCACAGTTTTCACTCACCCAGGAACACATAGTTTGGACCTGTGGCTAAAGGTACGACCCCGACCTCTTAGCCACGTGACTAGGGTTAGTGACGAGAATGCCCCCCACCCCCACCCTCTCTCTCCCTCTGAGGTTGCCTATGGTGAACTCAGCTGCTTAATCAGTTTTATAGTTAACGCTTAAAACGTTAGCGTGGCCACCTTCTACTGTCACACATTCACCCCCCCCCCCCCCCCCCCCCGCCTGCTCCCCCCCCCCCCGTCTCTAACCTCACCTCCTCCCCCCCCGCCTCCTCCACCCCCCCCCCCCCCCCCCCCGCCTCCTCCACCCCCCCCCCCCCCCCGTAACTACGTAAGGTGGTCTCACAACTTTCATTCCCCTTTCACATCACAGACAGTCAGAAAGGCACGCATGCAAAACGTCATTCACTCCCTTTCCTACACACAGGTAAACGGCGGTTCCTTTTTGACCTTTATACACAAATAGAATCAGACAACTAAACACTCACTCAATCAATACACTGAATTCACACGCAGTTACTAAAGACTTAATTACTTAGCTACTTTGACAAATGACTAACACAGAAGTCTCAAGTTAACAAAAGTACCCCAGTTACCCTTCAAACATGTGCTTAAATAAGAAATATACTACAGCGCGGACATAACCATCCACAAAGACACCATGTGAAACATAGGTATGTGTGCACTTACTGGCGCCGTTCCGGGAGGGGAGGGGTGGGGGTGCTAATTATCCAGTAATAGACTGCTACTGCAAATCGAGTCTTCATACCTAGTGACGGCAGAAATTGGTCGTGTTGTTACTTACCTGATCGAGGTAAAACCGTTGAGAGAGGGAGAGAGAGAGAGAGTTGGGGTGTTTGGGAGTTTAGCGTCCTTTTCCACCAGTTTGATATCAAAGACAGGGCAACGAGAAAAAGGCCAGCAGAAATATTTGGCCCAAGCCGGGATTCGAACTCACAACCCGAGCATTGAGAGTCCAACGCTATACTATTCTGCTATTCCAGCTCCCAGAGAGAGAGAGAGAGAGAGTATCCATTTCTGAGTTTCATTTCATCTAAATCAACAATGCGTTGCTGTGTGCCATTTTTCCGTTCCAGTTGTGGCAACCCCCCGCATTTTACATCTAGACATCTTGTGTGCTCTTCAGACATGCCCACGATTTACAAATGAAATTTGCGCTTTATGCATGACTGCGTTTTACATGTACAATTTGTGCTTATGGTATGACTGCATTTTACATGTACAATTTGTGCTCATCATATGACTGCATTTTACATGTACAATTTGTGCTCATCGTATGCCCGCATCTTACAGGTACAATTTGTGCTCATCAAATGCCCGCATCTTACATGTACAATTTGAGCTTATCTTTTAAATTGTAATGTACCTCACTGTATGGATGTTTCTGCTTTTTTATGCCAACAGACATTTCACGTATACTCCACACAGTCTAGATACAAATGTTTTGAAACATAAAATTCACAAACAAAGAAGTTATGCAATCTAGCCCGCATCTTACATGTACAATTTGTGCAGTATGTAAAACTGTACTGTACACAAATTGTGTGTGTTTTACATCATTTAAGCCCCCCAAAACGTGTCACTGATATCCTAAACATTTTATTAAGTATAGTCTTGAAACAAGAAAGTTACAAACAAACGAGTTATACAAGTAGACCGCATCTTACTGGTACAATTTGTGCTCAGGCTGCAGAAAAATGCCCGCGTTTTACATGTTGAGTGCGAATGTGTGTGTGTGTGTGTGTAGCATTAGCAATGGCAAGAATGAAATCTGAACCACTGGACCAATGTCTTTTACCGTTGACAAATAAAGTTTCATTTCATTTCATTTCATTTTCTCTCTCTCTCTCTCTCTCTCTCTCTCTCTGTCGGCCTGATCGACACTTTCTGTCCAACGCTGGGTGTTCGCCCAGGGAACTGACATTCCTGCAAGAAAATATCACCGATGACGCTTTTTCAGGCAGGTTTATTAATAACCTCCCCTGATGCAACTTTTCTTTTTTAGGTAAATCTATTTTTAAAATAGTAATATGACGGTTTATTAATAACCTCCACTGGCGCAACTTTTCTTTTGTTAAGGTAAATCTATTTTTAAAATAGTAATATGACGGTTTATTAATAACCTCCCCTGGCGCAACTTTTCTTTTTTAATGTAAATTTATTTTCAAAATAGTAATATGACGGTTTATTAACAACCTCCCCTGGCGCAACTTTTCTTTTTTTAAGGTAAATTTATTTTTGAAATAGTAATATGACGATAATTATATACTTATCAATCCATATATTTTTCTTGTCTTCAAAATGTTTCCAGTGGTCCTTTCTGTTTTGGTTTATTTCAATATTATTTCCTAACAGAAGGTCTTATATTGGACAACATCCCCCCCCCCAAAAAAAAAAACAACAACAACAAAACCCAAGAACGAAACAGCAAAATTCCAGCATAAAAGGTTGTTGTTGTTGTTGTTGTTGTTGTTTGTTTGTTTGTTTGTTTGTTTGTTTGTTTGTTTGTTTCGATCAATTTTCATTTCATTCTTATAGTAGCTGCACAAGCACCGATTTTCCGCGCTCGCAGGTCCGCAAGTTCAAGCTCAACCAATTAAATCGGCACGGAAGGGATGGGCATAGGTGGGTGGGGGTTACTGGGAGTGCGGGGACGCCGTCGCCACGCCACGCCACGCCAGCCAGTCGCCGCCCGCGCGCTGTGTGTGTGTGTCGTCTAACGCCAGGCCGGCAGCGCAGTCCGCCCAGTGCACGCTGGTATCGTGTGAACAGAAAATCCATTCGGCGAGCGTGCGAGCTCGCTGCACACGCGAGTGCCTCGCAGGCTCGCCACGTTTGATTTGGCTTTAAGTTTGGCCATCTGATGCGAGCCTCTCACGCTTACTTATTCGTTACGCGCTACACATTACGCCGCTGGTCGTGAGACACCTTGAACGTTTTCATTGCAGTAAATCTGATGCTAAACTGGTGATTATTTCAATGCCGCGCGACAGGACTGGTTTGGGGTAGCTATATAGAAACACCCAGAAGAGCCCTTTTATTTACACGTGGGATGAACCACGTGACTTGAAGGTCGACGAGGAGAATGGATTACACGAAGAACAGGCATGTATCGTGAGCGAAAACCGGTACCAAAAAGCAGTTTTTTCTACAAACAAACAAACAAACAAACAGCTTGGTCACATGTAAAATTAGCACAGGGTAATCCTATTAGAAAAAGATTCCTTCTGGATTCCGCCAGTCGCTGTCAGCTAACGTCGTTGAAAATGACTGGCGTGAGATCACATGAAACAGGACTCATCTGATCCCAGATCCTTGAGGTCAGGCGCAGAGAATCAGACAAATGTAGCGTAGTAATATCATAGTGTATTACCCACTGTAGAAGGGAGGGAACTCTCTGCTTGTGGGAGAGCCTATTTCCCCGCAATAACATGCGATGTACTCCGCCAGCGTTAAGTGCCCCGGGTCTAAGCAGCTTGACGGTGGGTGGGTGAGTAGGGGTTTAACGCCCTTTTCCGCCACAAAAGGTAGAAAGGTATCAAAGACTTGGCAACAAGGAAAAACTCACCACAAATATTCGGCTCCTACCCAAGATTCGAACCCACGACCCGACCACTGAAAGTCCAACGCTCTACCGCTCCACTGTCTCATCACCCCTAAGGCCCGATGCACACGAGCGTCAGCGTCATGATGCCGAGCGGCGGATCTGACTCCCGGCGACAGTTTCAAGGCGCCGCCACGTGTGCATGACATCGGCGCCTGGCGACAGGCAACGGCATCAATGATGCCAGGCGGCGGAATCCTTTGACGCCGCGTATAGAACATGTCCTATTTCTGCTGCTGACGCCGCGCTGCAGACTTGGTTTCAGCCCTTCAGAAAGCAGTGTGGGTCAGCGCGTGCAGTGTGGGCTCAGCGAACAGGCCATGCAGGCGAATGACGCCGAAGCCAAGTGTGCATGCAAACGGCGCACACCGCGTGCTGACGCGAGGCGTATGATGCGAGACAGCCTTCGCTGCTTGCTTCATGGTGCTGACGCCGACGCTCGTGTGCATCGGGCCTAAGCAGCTTGAGGCTGGAAGTGCCCCGGATCAATGCAGCTTGAGGCTGGAATTGTCCAATGCAGTTTGAAGCTAGACGTGGCCGGGGTCTAAGCAGCTTAAAGCCTATATGTTCGTAACGCCGCTGAGATAGAACACTGCCGCTTTCGAAGTGCTAAGGCTGTTTGCCAGATAGAAGGATGAAGTGGCCAGAGTCAGTATAGTTTGAGGTTGGAAGTGGCCAGGGTCAGTATAGCTTGAGGTTGGAAGTGGCCAGGGTCAATACAGCTTGAGGCTAGAAGTGGCCAGGGTCAATGCAGCTTGAGGCTAGAAGTGGCCAGGGTCAATGCAGCTTGAGGCTGGAAGTGGCCAGGGTCAGTATTGCTTGAGGTTGGAAGTGGCCAGGGTCAGTATAGCTTGAGGCTGGAAGTGGCCAGGGTCAGTATAGCTTGAGGTTGGAAGTGGCCAGGGTCAATACAGCTTGAGGCTAAAAGTGGCCAGGGTCAATACAGCTTGAGGCTGAAAGTGGCCAGGGTCAATGCAGCCTGAGGCTAGAAGTGGCCGGGGTGAAAATAGCTTGAGGTTGGAAGTGGGCGGGGTCAATACAGCTTGAGGCTGAAGTGGGCAGGGTCAGTATAGCTTGAGGTTGGAAGTGGCCAGGGTCAGTATAGCTTGAGGTTGGAAGTGGCCAGGGTCAATACAGCTTGAGGCTGCAAGTGGCCAGGGTCAGTATAGCTTGAGGTTGGAAGGGGCCAGGGTCAATGCAGCTTGAGGCTAGAAGTGGCCGGGGTGAAAATAGCTTGACGCTGGAAGTGGCCAGGGTCAATACAGCTTGAGACTGGAAGTGGCCAGGGTCAATACAGCTTGAGACTGGAAGTGGCCAGGGTCAATGCAGCTTGAGGCTAGAAGTGCCCGGGAATCAAACTAGCCGGGGAGAATATTAAGCTTATTACACCGGTACAAAATGTACCTGAGAGTACATGAAACCTTAAGCATGACAGGATGGCGAAAACAAGACGAATTTATGGATTCACTGATCTTTCGAGTCAAGGTTATAGTTCTTCACAGGTTAACGGATGACGACCCACCTGCAGGCTAATCCCTCAATTTCAATATAAATTATGATGCCAAAACCCTGCACAAAACCAGATATGTAACTGCATGACCAGTAAAGCGTGACCCGTGTGTTAACCATAAAACATAATGTGTCTTTGAAGATGTCCCGGTGTCACCTGTAACTCAGATGTGACGCATTTGTCTTAAGGTTTAAAAAAAAACAGGAAAAAAAAGAGAGAAAAAACACTCATGCGTAAGCACAAGGGGGGGTCTGTTTGTGTAACTCGTCCATCACGGCCAATGATACATCAAATGCGTCCGACCTAGCAGTCTGAGTGGATTGAATAGTATTCAACCGGATTGTTCGGTTAGGTTAGCTGTCCCTTACCCCCCTCCTCCCCCCCCCACCTCACCTTCTTCCTGCTCATTAACGCCGTCTCTAATTACATCTTGTGAGGTGGGACGTTGAAATTCAACTAACCAACCAAGCACAAAGGAGGTGGCCGGTGGTCTGGTGGGTTGGCTCGCTGCTCTTGCATTTCGTGTGGTGAGTTCGATCCCTACCCTAGGGAGGAGTATAACCAACCAATAAATAAATTAATTAATTAAAAGGTGTTTACTGCATCCTGTTTCTCCTGTCCGTGATAACTGGACCTGTGTGTGTGTGTGTAACTTCTCTATCACAACCCTCATGAACTTTTTTCACACACAGTCCATGATCTTCTGTCACCAAAGGATGGGTGTTGTGATGTTTTACTATTTTTCAATATTCTTTTCTGTTCTTTCCTCCCCCACTTTTTTTTTCACACACAGTCCATGGTCTTCTGTCACCAAAGGATGTGATGTTTATACTATAGTTTTCTGGTCCTTTTTCTCCCCCACCGTTTTATTTTATTTTATTTTATTTTATTTTATTTTATTTTATTTTATTTTATTTTATTTTTTCCCGCGCCGTGTATGTCAGTATGTCAGCAGAGTTACCTTTTGTTTGTTAAAGTTATGTCCCATTTGTTTATGTCCTGAGGAAGGCGAAAGCCGAAACGTTGACCCGTGCCGTCCTTTGTGAAAGTTAAGTGGTTTCTGTCCCTCTTATGTCGCTTTTATTTGCTTTTCTCTATCACAGTCAAGGATGCATTAAATGTGGCCAGCCTAACAGGTCAAAGAGTACAAATGAACGAAGCCTCAAAATGCCTATATATTCCCTATTAAACTCAGGCATCATTGTCACCCCTAAAAAATGCTTCAATCTACAAACAAAAATTACCATGTACAGGCCATTCAAGGGCACGTACCTGACAGGAGTTGAAAAAAATGTGAATGTCTCCTTTCCGCTCAGGCCTCACTGGTGTAATGCTGGTCTACTTTCCCATTTAGGCCACTGGCGCCAAATATTAAATTATTTTGTGCTGGCCTTTTCCTCGTTGCCCCGTCTTTGATATCACCCTTACGTGGTGGAAAAGGACGTTAAACTCCCAAACACCCCCTCGCCTCCCCTCCCTTCCCCAACAGGCGAACTATACCAACTGAGCAACAGTAAGAGTACAAAAAAAAAAAGAAGTGATATACATGTGACAATCAATTTCTTTCATTGACGATGTGTCAAAAGGAAACGGATATGTGCGCCGAGCTGTCTACTATACCTCTTAAAGTACGAAGGCATACTTTTTATGCACTCGAAGCCCGTTCAGTTTTGCCTGGAGACAAACTGTGTGAAGTACAAGAAAGGGTGGGGTGGGTGTCCGGGAGTTTAACGCCCTTTTTCATCACGTGTGAGTGAAATCAAAGACGGGGGCAACGAGAAACAGGCCTGCAGGTCACAGAATACAATGGGTTTTTTGTTTGTTTGTTTCTTTCTTTCTACTGCTCTCTGGCTCCTACAAATGTCAGACAGCACAAGTCCTTGAAAACGATTTTGAAAACCAAAACACACAATGGTTTCCAGAAGCAACTCATGTCCGCAAGCTGCATGCCAAAAATTAAGCCTGGACAGCGTAATTTTCATGCTCTGCCGGTGTGGCGTCCTTCCCGACCCCGTAAACAAAACTGTGCACTCTGTTATTCGTGCCCTGGCACACGCCCAAGGATATGGCCAAATATAGGTCACCCCTCAAGTCAACACTCCCATTTTTCTACACATCAAACATCCCTCTTTTCACCCATACTAAAAATGCTCTTTTAGCAACCCACAAAAACACAGGGAAAAAGGGAAAAAGTCATGTTAATAGTGCAGGTCCTTTTACTTCCTTGCCTGCCTTATTTGAATTATGTTCTGTGACCTGCACAATATTTAGCCCCAGCCAGGATTCGAACTCACCACCCGAGCATTGAAAGTCCAACGCTCTAGCATTCGGCTATCCCGGCTCCCCCGTGAAGTACAAGAAAAAAGGGCGACTGTGCAGTAGCATTTATAACAATACATTTCTATATTGCAAAATTCAGAGAAATCAAGTCAAGTCAAGTCAAGTCAAAGTTTATTTCAAAACCCCGTTGGGGGTACATGAAACAAGAAATTAACATATACATCAAGCTCACCACAGCCGACAGCCGACAGCCCATTGGCTAGTGACTCACGCGTAAATAGTGAACTTAAAATCGTGCTCGATACCTCACCATCATATCGTAAAATGGCGTAGGTGTCTGTGCAATCCACGACGCTTAGACCCTTGTACCATGTTATGAGTGTGGCTGTGGGTGTGTGTTTTGTTTGTGTTTTATTTGTATGCTGAAAGATAACAGCTGTATTGTTTGTTTGTTTTTAAGAAGGTTGAGTGAGACAGAGAAGTTGCCACCGCAGGGGCTCCAGAACAGGGGGGGGGGGGGGGGGGGGGGGGGGGGGGGGGGGGGGGGAGAGTATCTTTTTGTCTCCCCCCCCCCCGGAAAATCAGGTGACTATGGCAAGAGGGGGGGGGGGCAAAGCCATGGTCTTGCCCCCCCCCCCCTTCCCCTACCCCACCCCTCTTCCTGCTCTCTCCCTCATCCCACCCAAGAGAGAACTCCGTTTAGTCGTTGCATGAAATATCAAAACGACTTGGCAGAAAGTCGTCTGATAATCACTTTCGCGGCCATTCGGCTATACTTAACTTAGGTTTTGAGCCGACCTTTTCCGTTCCCCCCTCCCGCCTCTGAGATTCTGCCCCCCCCCCCCCCCCCCCCCATCTTCCGGCGCCATATTGTGTTTTAGTAATATAAATCTGTTTTCCGTGATCCAGAAGTTTCTATTGTTTTCACGAAAATTCTAGAAGTGGTGACCTTGTTTTGACTGTAGCCAATTTCGCCACGGGAGGCGGTAGGCATGTAGGGTCAAGGTCTGAGATTTCGTGCAAATCGCTGTGTTATGACTTGTTTACGATTAGAAGATGTTATATAACGCGCCTAGATTCGGCGGGCGTGTACTCGATAATTCTGGATTCTTCTCAAGTTTTTCAAATAGTAATGAGGTGATTTTTGATTGGTTCCTTCATAATAGAGGTTCAGAATGAGCTAGACCGCTATGACTGTATATAAGAGTCTGAGATGTGTGTGTGTGTGTGTGTGTGTGTGTGTGTGTGTGTGTGTGTGTGAGATGGTTGACAGGGGCGGCGGTGGTCTCGTTGGGGAGGGTGTCGTTATGGACAGGTATTCTCGGTGGCGCCGCGACCACCACCTTGACAGAGTTAATGTGTGTGTGTGTGTGTGTGTGTGTGTGTGTGTGTGTGTGTGTGTGTGTGTGTGTGTGTGTGTGTGTGTGCACGAGAGAAGCTCAACTGTGCGAAGCTTGAGAGTGCATTGTGACACCAGAGACGTACTGTAATAAACTCCACACAGCTATATCTTTTCTACACGCTCACGAGTCTTCTTGTGAGTGAATGAGACTTCTCTCGCAGTCAATATAAGAACTCGCTACGTGAAGAATGTAGGCCTGGGTCACCGTATACCTCGGTAAGACGACGGGCTCTTCAAACATTCACCACGTAACACACCAAACGGCGCAAACCGCTTAAGAGATCACTGCTAGTTATCGTCCCGTCAAAATCACCGAAACCGCGAGCAGGCGAACGGTTTGGCCACGTCAACATACTTGACGTCATTTGTTCGTCATCCGAGATGAAACTGTCGATCGTGTTACGCTGACGTCATCATCAAATGGCTCTACCCCGGTTTCTCATAGAGCTCTTTTCCGATTTCTGTGTCAGGTTTAGCGTTTTCCGGCTTGTATTGTAAGTTGAACCATTTCAAAGTTACTGAATCATCGATTTTTTACGAGTTTGGGCTGTATTTTTCGTGTTGTTTGTTGTTGCTGTTGTTGTATTGTTTGTGTGGTATTTTGGGGGTTTGTTTGTTTGTTTTTCGAATAACGGATCGAGGAATATCAGACGACTCGCCCTGTACCGTGAGGCAAAAGATGTTAGACTTAACTGAAAAACAGGTGTGTGTGTGTGTGTGTGTGTGTGTGTGTGTGTGTGTGTGTGTGTATGTGTGTGTGTGTGTGTGTGTGTGTGTGTGAGAGAGAGAGAGAGATTTTGCTTTTTCTTGTGCTTGTTGCTGCTTCTCTGCGCCTCTGTCTCTTTGTTCAATCTGGTGTCTCACACACACACACACACACACACACACACACACACACACACACACACACACACCAAAGAAGAAACTACCATTCTGCCAATTTTGCCTCTGACAAACATGTGACTCGCATAAAACTTTATTACCGCAGTAACTCAATACACGTGTTATTGACAAATAATTAATGTCTTTCAATGGACGGGCATATTCCAATATTACAAGGCTTAACCAAAATAATAATAATAACAATAAAACTTCTAACAGCAGTAGTTTGTTGATTAGTTAGTTTTTATTTTTGGTTTGTGTTTTGTTTGTTTTGGGTTGATTTAGTTTCCATTGGCTTACTTCAGTACATGTACATGTACGCTTTATTGATTTGTATGTGGGTTTGTATGCATGTATGTAAATGTATTTTCGTATGTTTTTGTTTATATATGCATAACTGTCCACAAAAAAGATAAATTTTTAAAACAAATTTAATATGAAAAAAAATTTAAATTTAAAAAAAAATCTCACAGTCGTGCTCGTGAATGCACAAGTACAATTAAAATAGTCATAAAATAGTCATAAATTATAAATTTAAATATGCTGCTAAGGTGTGCTAGTACATGTTTACTACAGGTTTTCGGTAGACCTAAGCATGTAACAATATTAATTATAGTATACACGAGTATTGATGTTAAACCTCGGAACAACACAAGACCAAGTAAGTGATAAATTGTAAATTTGAATACGCTGCTGAGGTGTGTTGGTATACGCTGAGCACAACAGAGGCGTGGCTGTCAGTGGAGGCGGGGGGGGGGGGGGGGGGGGGGGGCTGGTGGGGGGGGGGGGGGCCAACACCAGTAACCCAACAAACATTTTATAGTTTAAGCTTTTCTTCTCTGACGTTACTATTGTCGAGAAGAGGAACCTGGGGGCGCAACTCTTGTTGCGACCGGCGGCTGTTGTCTGTGCTCGTCCCATTTTTTCGGTTTTTTTACATGTTTCATTTTACTAGGGTGGTGAAGTGTATGCGTGGTGGTGTCTTACGTGTCACAGATGGCTGGAAGAAGTGTGGAAAGAACTGTCTTATCTACAGTGGTGATTTCATGGGCTCTTTCTAACATGGTGGTATCTCTTCACGGACCGCACGGTGTACAAGATGGCGGGCTGTCCTACTGCCGCGACTTCCTACTTCAGTGGAGTACTCTTCGTGCCTCCAGGGACTATTTTTCTGAACTGTTTCCTCCTGAGGCGATATTGGGCACTGACGACAACAGCGACAACAGGGACAACACCAAGTATGGGTCGAAACCGAGGAAGCGAGGTAAGAGAGGGGGTGTTCGTCTCAGATTGGAGAGACAGAAATTAAATCGCTTCCCACTGCTCACCATGATTCTTGCTAATGCCCAGTCACTCAAAGGAAAGACTGACGAGCTTCAAGCCGCAGTTCGGTACCAGCATGAGTACAGAGAAGATGCTTGTCTTATGGCATTCACAGAGACTTGACTCGACGATAACGTCCCCGATTCTGATCTTTCTGTCAGTGGCTTTGGCTGCCCACTGCGCCTTGACCGTGATAAGTGTGCTACAGGAAAAGCACACGGTGGCGGAGTGTGTTTGTACGTAAACGAACGTTACTGCAAGACTGTCAATAGTGAGACTTAGTAGGATTTCGTACGGAGGACTTCGTTGAGCAGCGTAACCCATTTACATGTAAATATTAGGCTCACACGACAGAGGCCGCGAGCTGCTAACGCGCTGTGATTAGCTAATGGTACCCGTAACGTGCCTAATTTACATGCAAGTGGGTTACGCTGCTCAGCGAAGTTCTCCGTACGAAGCCCCACTAAGTATTGTCAGAGAAAGGGTTTGCACCCCCGATATTGAACTGCTGTCGTTATCACTTCGCCCTTTTTTTATCTTCCTCGCGAATTCCCTCAACTGTTTGTTACTGTGGTGTATATTCACCCCAAGGCAAATGTCAACAATGCTTGCGATGTGATCTTTCAAGTGACACAGAAACTTCTGTCTGTTTCACCAGATGCTCCCAATCAGTGCAGTTTGACTGAGGAAGACTCTTCCATCTTTTCAGCAATATGTATAACTTGCCCGACACGTCGCAACAAGACTCTCGATCAGTGTTATGGCTCGGTTGCACTTACTGACTACTGTGACTTTGTTCCTGTTAACAATTGCATTCCGGTGTGAGAGAGAATGCGTGTGATTCACGTGCGCGTGCGTGTTGTTTTCTGCTCACGGCACATTGAGCCAAGCAGTTGGGAAAATCACCTACATAATCCAGACATTATTACTGTCGCCATGGCTGTAACGTTACACCTCTCATTACTATCATTATGGTTGTACGATTACTCTTCTCATTACTATCGTTATGGTTGTGCGATTACTCTTCTCATTACTATCATTATGGTTGTACGATTACTCTTCTCATTACTATCATTATGGTTGTGCGATTACTCTTCTGATTACTATCGTTATGGTTGTGCGATTACTCTTCTCATTACTATCGTTATGGTTGTACGATTACTCTTCTCATTACTATCGTTATGGTTGTGCGATTACTCTTCTCATTACTATCGTTATGGTTGTGCGATTACTCTTCTCATTACTATCGTTATGGTTGTACGATTACTCTTCTGATTACTATCGTTATGGCTGTAACGTTACTTCTCTTATTACTATCATCATGGCTGTAACGTTACTCCTCTTATTACTATCATCATGGTTGTACGATTACTCTTCTCATTACTATCATTATGGCTGAAATATTACTCCTCTCGTTACTATCATCACGGTTGTAACATTACTACATGTACTATCATCCCGGTTGTAACATTACTACTATCATTACGGTTGTAACATGACTCCTCGGATTATATTACTCCTCTCGTTACTATCATCACGGTTGTAACATTACTACTATCATTACGGTTGTAACATGACTCCTCGGATTATATTACTCCTCTCGTTACTATCATCACGGTTGTAACATTACTACTATCATTACGGCTGTAACATTACTACTATCATTACGGTTGTAACATGACTCCTCGGATTAATATCAACACGGTTGTAACAGTACTCCTCTCATTACTATCATTTTGGTGTAAATACTACTCCTCTCATTACTATCATTATGGCTGTAATATTACTCTTCTCGTTACTATCATTATGGTTGATATATTACTCCTCTCATTACAATCATTACTGTGTTCAGCCCCTAGAACTCCAATCGAAGTGAAGCGAAACGAGAACGAAATGAAATTCGTTGGTGCGACCCAAATTTCACTAACTAACGTTCTACAGGGGTAGAAGGACGGACATTTCAGCCGGTTCTACTTCGCCTTCGACGCCCTGACCTTGACCTTGAGTGACCTGCTGAATCCAGGAGATGTACGTAGACACCCTGGCGAAGACAGTGGGGTAGACAGTGAGACAGCCACGGACTCCGAAGGACACGATTCCTGCTTGTACACGCGGGCCGGAACCGCACTGGCACATCAAAGGGCCCCCTGAATCTCCCTGCAAAGAGAACGGACACAATAGTAATTTTTCTCAAAACATTTTTTTTTTATCACTTACTTCCGACAGTATTTTGTTATTATTTATTTATTTATTTATTTACTTCTTTATTATCCCTTACGGGAAAATCGGGCTACCTCCCTCGGAAAAGCGCGTCGCCGCGGTGCAGCGCCACCCAATACCTATCCTATATCTATATCTATATATATTTTTTTTTTTTTTTTTTTTTTTTTACAATTTTACTTTTTTTTTTCTTTTTTTTTTTACAATTTTGCTGGGGGAGGAAAGCCGGATAACCCGGAGAGAAACCCCCGATGAGCATCCCGGCAGCCAGGAAATACGCTCGAAATACTTTATCTTGGTGATCAGCAATGCAATACATGTACTATGCTGTTTACACTTCGCGCCAGCGGTCAAACATTCAAATTCTACGACTGTTGTTACACAGTGTGGTCGCCTCGTCATCGGGTACGCTTCTGTTGGCTCAGTGCCAGCATTACAAGCACAAATGTCGTTCACTGAAGACTAGGAAGCGATTACAACAAATACATGAAGGCGCTAGTGATGTCTCCTGCGTTGGAGATACGAAAGGTTTTTGGTTTGGGAAGTCCGATGTCATAATCGGTTTACAGCCGCTACCGTGAAGAAAGAGTGGCGATCAAGGGACTGAACTCGGGGACGCTTATTTTTTACATGAATTTACTTCATATCAAATATAACTATGAAACTCCAGACAAAGAATTATAGCACAGAAAAAAAAAACACCAGAAAAATTAGTAACCACAACCATTACAATCCCACAACCCCTCTCCTCCCCCACCCCCCCCCCCCCCCCCCCTCAAAAACAACAACAACAACACACACGCGCGCACACACACACACACACACACACACACACACACACACACACACACACACACACACAATAATATAACAAGATGGCCACCAGCCCAATATGTTGTTTCCATTCAATGACCTGCTGTAGTCACAGTCGTAGTCGTTGTGTCATGTATGCAGCCCGCGCGCACACGCCGGAACGCAAGCTCTCTGACATCAAGCATGCTGACATAAAGAAAGTACTGAAAACCCTTATCGTGCCTCTATGCACTTGCAAAAACCCAAACACATGAGGTCGTGTGAGCTCGCCTAGCTGGTTGACGTCACAACTTGTTGGCGTATGCGAGGTTCTACATGGGTGAATGAATTCTTGTAATAAAGTCGTTCCCCTTTGACAGAGTTACTTCCCGCAGACCTGACTGACAGACGATTGCTTACTGGTATCGGAGAAGAGACCCTCTCTCTCTCTCTCTCGCCTTAGACGCGCGCTTGCGCGCGCACGCACGCACCCCCCCCCTCCCCCTACACACACACACACACACACACACATTATGCAAAGACCTTGGAATCAGAAAGACGCGTCACTCCTGCCCTCGTAAGAGTAGACTCCAGAGTGCAGTCCCTTTTCGGCGGGGCGTGAAAATGTGACTGCTTACACCCAGCGCCATTTTTAAAAATGGCGAATTTTTTTTTAGAAAAGCAGAGACTTGTGTGTCATATGATTCGATTTGAAACGAAGTCTTGAATATCCGACCACTTTTCGTTTGGGCAAAATCTTTGCCAGCGGACAATTATTGTTGCGCTTTGATGGCACTGTTTACGTGGTAGACTGATCCAACAGGATGTGAGTAAACGGCAAGGGGGTTGCACTCTGACAGGCAAGGGTGTTGCACTCTACAGGCAAGTATTATTGCACGGTGCAGACGATCACGTACCTGCCTTGTGGTGGAATAAGAGACGATTACAAAAGCATACACACCCGTGCTCTAGGACTGAATGTAATAATAGATCTGTCCATTCAGACAGAGACAGGTTATGTATGTCTCTGATTCAGAAACACGCCTACTTTCACTCTGAAGACAGCCTGCTAATCACTTGCGCCACTGAGGATCCCTCTGGGTTCAAAGCTGGTCAAGGATGACATAGTGCGCGACCTTGTGTTTGAGAGCACCGAGACAATTTAGGCCCGTCACGGTAGCGCAGTGAGCGCCATTTCCCCACTGTGCACAGAGGTACTTTCCACTGAAAGACTCTGTGCTCCAGAGAGTGTCGTAAGAGAGACATATAGCGGGACAACGCGAAGAGTTGTCTGCCCGCATTAGCGCGCATCCTAGATCTGGCCCCTATAGTGACAGCATGGCGGAAAGTGGAAAGCGATCACAAAAGCATGCAATTGTGTTCTGCGCCGAATTGTTCAAATAACAGACAAATATAAACGGGGAAATACTTCTTTTGGTATTCCTGTTGAAAAACAAACATTTTTTTTTCGCTTTCTTGTCCAAAAAAAAAAAAGAAAAAAAAAAAGACCTCAAGTGGTACGTGTGCATGCAGTGTAAACTAACAGTAAACACACGCGGCTGACGCAGATACAGCGTAATTTTTTTCCCTGACAACTTTACAAATCACGGTGACTTAAATTGTGCTAGCGTCTACCTGCATCTAAATTCAGAACACACACACACACACACACACACACACACACACACACACACACACACACACACACACACACACACACAGAGAACAAAATCATCCGGCTGAACTTCGTTCTAACCATTGTAAAACCATATCACAACATAGAATCTGCTGGATCGTCGGTCGCAGATATGATTAATGCTGAGTTAGCAGGAAGTATTCAGCGGATGCGTCCATCTTTGGATCTCTCGCACATTCGATCTTTCTGTGTTCCGTACTAGTTTTACTTGAACACATCGAACGAAATGCACTGCGTAGCCTACGTACAGCAGTGAAAGCCAAACTAGATCTTTCTTTCGTCCTCCGGAACTTTGAGAGTACTTATGTTTTCCATAGGCCTAAAACACATGCGAAATATATGGGGGGAGACCACCTGGCAGTCGCTGACATCTTCGTTTTTGTTTATTTTCTTAAAATGTTTTACGGCGGCTAGTGTAGGGTTGGGTCAAACAACTGCGTAGATCTGCGGGATGCGCGCTAATGCGCGCAGACAACTCTTACGCGTTGTCCCTCAAAGGGAGGTAAGTGAACTATCTTTATGTTTCCAAGATCTTTGCATTATGCTTCTGAGTGTGAGTCAGTGGCAAAAACGAAACCCACTGAAATTCCCGCTTTCCACATGTCAAGTTGTAGAGACTCTTGCGAAAAGATACTGCATTTCGATGCAAAATAATTTCTAGACCATCCCAGAACATGCTGGTGCAGTAACGTCAGTAGATTACGTCACCTTGGAGAGATTTCGAGCCTTCCAGTAAGTTGAGGAATGTTCTAGATCTGACGTAAGCAGCCCCCCTGCACAGCGTTCTGGATTCTTCTTCTTTCATGAATTTGTTCTCCGCGCATATTCTGTTCATAAAGTATTGGAGTTGTAGTCTGTTGTATCCCGTATCATCTCTGCGAGTGCACGATGATGGCGACATAGCATAAGTAAAATACAACACCACGTCTCCAAACAGAGGAATTCCGAAAGAAAGTGGCGAGACACCCCCAAGAAAAAACAGCATCACGTCAATCAAACATGACGCACTTACTTTACGTCAGTGCGCGTGCGTCTCTTCTTCGATGTTTGTGAGGCGTGTGGCTTGCAGAGGAAATGTGCTGTGAGTACAAATTTTCGAGTCAACTCACGATAACGGCTGCAGTGAATTTTTCTAATTTTTTTGTATATTTTTTATGGCACCCCAGGCTCATTATCTATGTATAGTAGGAGCGATTTTGAGATCTAAAGTGTGTTCACCAGCACTTTCATCAGGTACGGCTTACGCCAAAAGTATAAAAGCGACAACCTCCAAACTTCACTTAGTTGAGAGTCCGTATTCATGCTATCTATGTCCAAAAAATGGAGTGGTTTAGGTAAATATTACGCCTTTAAACGCCAGAAAGCCACTTATTCTGAAAAGGGCGATAACTCGCAAATCATGTGTGCAATCGTACCTGGATCGGGCCTTCTATTCAACAATCTTGATTCATTTAGAAACCCCAAATTTGAAATCGATCGGTTCAGTATTTTCGGAGAAATAGGCATCTGAACTGGGTTCACATGCAATGTCAACTCAGGCTCGGTTTACATGAAAACTATAAGAGCGACCATTTTCTAGTAGTGAGTCAATTCAGAGTCCGTATTCAAGCTATCTACTGCCAAAAAATTGAGTGATTTAAATAAATATTACGCCTGTACACGAAAGACAACCAACTTGTCTCAAAAGGGCGATAACTCCCAAATCACTTAAGCAATCATCACACGCTTGAATCGTCTAATGTAACATTTTGATAAATTTGGATACCCCAAATTTGAAGCCATTCGGTTGAGTATTTTCGAAGAAACGGGCCCGGACACAATTCACACACACACACACACACACACATCCATACAGACGGCACTCAGTGAGGAGAAGAAGCGCGTTCGGAACAGCATACATGCCAGCATCGATGACGCAGGTTTTCTTACGTCATTGTCAGAGTTACACTTGCATAATCGTCTCTGCGGGAGATCGGCAGTGACGTGCGTTTGTACCACAGATGCTTGCCTATGAACGTGGAAATTTTAGCCCGTCCTATTATGTTGTTTCCATTACTATGGAAACAACATAAAAAAGAAAAGAAAATAGGAACTTAACCACAACTACCACCACCATCCCAAAAAGCAACAACAACAACAAAAATCTAAAAAACAAAAAAACGGAACAAAAACAGAAGAAAAATAATTCAACCACCACCACCAACAACAACAACAACACCACCAACACCACCACCACCACCATCGACAACAACAACATCAATATACAAAAACAATCCGTACGTTACAACCGCCCTTGCCCTGCACTCCGCCGGCACAGACGTTCTCTATTCCGATTGTTCGCGTGTAGAACTGGGAGCACTGTTGGTTGCTCATGACGCCAAGGTTCACTTTCAACGGTATGTTGCTGCTCACGGAACCAGGCCCTGTTTTGTGAAGCAGTGATCATCATGTTACACTCTCTATACGTTCGTCACTCGTCAGGCATTCAACCACGCTATGGAAAACGTTACATCGAATGGGCTTAAACCGACAGGACAAGACAACACTTGCCGGGGCGCGGGTGGGTGGGTGGGTGTTTGGGGGTTTAACGTCCTTTTCCACCACATAGGGTGATATCAAAGACGGGGAAACGATGAAAACGCCAGCACAAATATTTGGCTCCAGCTGGGATACGAACTCACGACCCGAGCATTAGAAGTCCAACGCTCTACCATTCGACCACCCCGGCTCCCCTTGCCGGGGCGCCTGGACAGACAGCAGCGCTGACTCGCCACCACACGCCGACAGTTCGGCCAGGCCAATACTCAAGATTAGAAGTTTTAACACAAAGGTAAATTTTCTAACATGCCGTTGCTACATCCACTGACTACAGAAAAAAGTACTATATATTATTAATAAAAAGTTAAAGAGAAAATACCCTCTATATCCCTAAACACACACACACACACACAGACACACACACACACACACACACACACACACACACACACACACACACACACACACACACACACACACTCATCTGCACAAGTGCGGGCAGAGAGAGAGAGAGAGAGAGGGAGGGAGGGAGAGAGAGGAGGAGGAGGAAAAAAACGTTCTTTTATTCAGGATAGAGCATTTAGGCATTGCTGCCTGTCTTACATGCTGTCCTGCTATTCTACAGTAAAGGGCATTGGGGGAAAAACAAAACAAAACATCGAAACAAGAGAGAGAGAGGCATTTAGAAACAGACAGATGGTGGCATAACCAAAGAGACAGACAGACAGACAGGCAGACAGACAGAGACTTGCCTTCCGTAGTTCTGCCCCATCCGGTTAGCGTGCACTGCAGACTTTCAGGAGGACAAGTTGGTTGTGAGTTCAGCGTCACCGGCTCTACTATTCCTGGTACAATCTGAAGCGGCTCCCTCAACCGCAGCACTGCCACGTCGTTGAGAAGTTGCCCTCCTGTTGGTGAGCAAAGCCATACACTTCATTGTCGCAATTTGGTTAGTATCGCTCAGTTGGTGTAGTTCGCCCGTTAAGGGGTGCAAATGTATACCAGTCAATTCCGTCGATATTTCGGCATAAAGTCAAGTCGTAGAACGAAGTCAGCGCTGCCACGTGACTTCACCTCGCCAGACCCCGGAGTACATTTGCATCCCCTCCCGCGTTACGGGGATACAGTCGCCCCCGTTAGTGGACGACTGGAGTTTATTTGCCCCTCCTGCGCATGACTGGTATTCATCTGCACCCCGTATATGAGCGTTAAGCTTGCTCTTAACTGGGCAAAGCGCGCGAAACACACATGTGCACATCACAGTCGTTGCGCTCAGTGTGTCTGCTAACTACAAAACTGAACACAGCTGTGCTCGGTGACAAACCGATTGAAGATGCACTGTCCGCCATGTTTGCACGCCGAATGACATAGTACAGCCAATCAGAATCTGTTGTGGAAACCACAGTCACAGATGTGGCTATTTGAAATCCAGGTTGCTGTGATGACGCCACAGCGGCGGAAACCCCCCAAAATCACAACTGTGTCACAACTGTGGACAGCACTGTGGCGCTCCGCAGTGCCCAGTTAAGGGCCGGTGTCGTAGAATATTTCGGAACCAGGATAAATCGGAACCGGTTCCCAAAAATCCTAGGATATTTCGGAACCATTCCCATTTATCCCATGCTAGGATAACCCTAGGATAACCTAGGATAACCCTAACCCTATTCCCTTTTATCCTAGGATATCCTAGGATAAATCGGAATGGTTCTGAAAAATCCTGCCACCAGGGCCAGGATAAATCGGAATGGTTCCCATTCGTCCGGTTCCGAAATATCCTGTGACACCGGTGAGCTCCTACTTAGCACGTTTGGGGTTGTGCACCAGTACCCTCACGAAATAAATCATAATTGATTTTTTTGATTGCATGGGTTTAACTTTGGTTTTGTGGCAGTGTTGCACTTTGATTCTACTCGTGTTTGCTGCAATAAGAGCCGCCAAGGAGCCGTTCGTCTTGCCTGATGTTCGCATACAGGGCTAAAACCGAAAAAGAGTTAAGAACATGGTATACTCAAGCCCGGTATGAAATGTGCTAATTATGTTCTTGTTTCGTCTTTTTTTGTCATGTGTATCGTGTGTGTGTGTGTGTGTGTGTGTGTGTGTGTGTGTGTGTGTGTGTGTGTGTGTGTGTGTGTGTGTGTGTCTCTCTCTCTCTCTGTGTGTGTGTGTGTGTGTGTGTGTGTGTGTGTGTGTGTGTGTGTGTGTGTGTGTGTGTGTGTGTGTCTCTCTCTCTCTCTCTCTCTCTCTCTCTCTCTCTCTCTCTCTCTCTCTCTCTGTGTGTGTGTGTGTGTGTGTGTGTGTGTGTGTGTGTGTGTGTGTGTGTGTGTGTGTGTGTATCAGTAATTTGCGGATTTGGTTCACCGTAATAGATACCATAATATTTTATGTGATTGTCATAATTATTAACTTTGTCTCGTTCCGATACATGTATTATCTTGGCCTTGTACTATCAAAGAGAGAGAGAGAGAGAGAGAAGAAAAAAAGAGAACAATTGAAAAAAATGAAGCTCTTCGCCAGGTGAGTCACTAGCCAATCAGCTGTTGAAATTTCTCTGCATTTTGCAATATATTTCACCGTTTAAAGGTGATGTCATTAGCCAATCAGCTGTTGACATTCTCTGAATTTTGCAGTACTCACTGTTGTAGTTTGGGTGAATAATGACGTTCTGCACTTGGATAAACTGCTCATTCCCCGAAGTCCTGGTGATATCATGCTCTCCAGCCACGATCCAGAAGTCTCGGTCTCCTCTGTCCAACAGAATGCAGATATATAAAAGGGGCATTCTACACTGTCAAAGGGAACGAACAGTAAGTGAGCGCTGCAAGGGAGAGAACTGTATCTTTACGGGAAGAGTGATCACTAGATCTAGCAGTTCCTAGAACTAAAAAAAAAAAAAAAAAAAAAGATAGGAAGGAGGGATTTTTTTTTTTAAATAGGAAAGAAGGAATATTTTTTTCTGTGCCGGGAACTGCTAGATCTAGTTATCTTCCCACACAGGCACAGTTGTCTTCCTTGCAGCGTCCACTTACCTATGCGTTACCTTTGAGTAGTATTTTTTCGCTTCTTCAATTACTACTTGCTACGTTTTTTTTAAAAATTATTATTCAACACTGCGCCAAAGTGAAACAGAACTCGCTACTATTGCTCGTGTGATATAATAAAAGTTTATTAATACGGGCAAGAGCAAATTCTGCCACTGACGTCCCGTTATATATTGATACCTACACCCTGCACTGTCCACAGAATGGCCTACACATTCTCTCTCTCTCTCTCTCTCTCTCTCTCTCTCTCTCTCTCTCTCTCTCTCTGTGTGCGTGTGTGTGTGTGTGTGTGTGTGTGTGTGTGTGTGTGTGTGTGTGTGTGTGTGTGTGTGTGTGTGAGTGAATCCAAAAACTTTCAGCTTGGTATGATGACTGGATAATGATCATGTGTATTACATAGGCGCTTTACCAAACTGCTTGGTTCAAAGCGGCAAGAGCTGCCGGAACACAACACGCACACACACGTGAATCACACGCAATCTCTCACACACCGGGCATCAACACATTACAGCAGCGTGGTGCGAGTGGTCAGCTCAGCTGTTTAGGTTTCGAGATTTCAGAACTGCATTCATTTTGAAATTTTGCACACACGCACGGTCTGAATGCGCCATGAGTTGTGTGCCAAGAATTACGCTTTAGAAATGTGATTTATCTATGAGTATTATTATTATTATTATTTCCGGAACATATGCTGATCGGGTTTACAATGACTTCGATGCCGGCCTGATGTACCTCTCTCTCTCTCTCTCTCTCTCTCTCTCTCTCTCACACACACACACACACACACACACACACACACACACACACACACACACACACACACACACACACACACACACACACACTTACGTAACACAGTGAGCAGCAGTAAGTACGTGATTCGTGTCCAGCACGGATGCTCCACACCACTTGCGGAAATTTCCAGTACTCGTCCTGATAAGCATAAGGACAAGGTACGGATATTCGTTCGGACTCACTTGGGTCCCCCCGATGACAAAGGGCAGGCCACTCATCATCATCACCAGATTGTCTGCAAGAAACAGGAATAATTAATTAGTTACTTACTCACGATCCACCCCTTGTCGTGGGGTAGTGGTTTGCGTACCTCGATGACCCGGAGAGATGTGCCAGCGGGAGCACATGCTCCTGGCAGGGTCACCCAAACTGGACAGGTTGAAGGGTAGAGGTCAGACGAATGTTGACCACCTCTCCCAGAGGCTAAATGGGTTTGCGTAGGGTTAACAGCCCTACCTGTAAATAAGACTTAGTTACAGAAGCATCGACGGCAACAAACCAAGACAAACAGGAATAATAATAATAACTAATAATAATAATAATTATTATTATTATTATTATTATTAATTAATTAATTAATTAATTTTGTGTAAGGACTCAACTCCTCACTCAACACACTGGCAGTCATGTGTAGCAGACGATCTGCTTAGCGGTTAACCATGGTAGTTGTCTCCCCTGCCAGAGGGCACACGTAACCAGACACAATGGCTGGCCAGCGTCCTCTCGCTGCAGTATTTTTTGCATACAAATTTCGCCTGTAATACAGCCGTGTAAAAGCTTTTTGAAAAAAGGCGAATTTATGTAGCGCCTGCCAAACAGCTCCGGGCGCTTAATAACACACACACACACACACACACACACACACACACACACACACACACACACACATCTATCTACACGCGCGTCTGTCTACGTGGTGGACCAGTCCAACGTTAGTACGTGCGTAGTGTCTGCTCGTATTAGCGTTCAGCCACAAAGAGTTCTTCTTCCAGACTTTGTGCCCGGATGCAGCAATCATCCGGGTCCGAGTGGTAAGAACAATAACTCCCCCGCTTTGTTGTTGTTGTTGTTAACATCTGAAGCAGTTTACTCTCTCTGCGTGATAAACTACTCCAACGTTAGCAGGTGCGTAGTGTCTGCTCATATCAGCGATCTGTCAACGAGACTTGGTCTTCAAGACTTTGTACCCGGATGCAGCGATCATCCGGGTCGAGTGGTAAGAACGATAACTCTCCCTGCATTTCAAATTTAAAAAAAAAAATAATTTGAAGGAGCTGACCTGCCTGGGGTCTGGTTCCGAACTGGTATTGGCCCGTTGTCATGGGAACCAGGATCAGCAACAGAAGGCATGAAACGCGCACGCTGGGGGCCATCGCCTGAAGAGGAATAATACAAAAACACGATATACTATGACGACGACGATACTGATGGTGACTACAACGACGACCAGGGCGATGCTGATGATTCAAATTCAAATTCAAGAATGCTCTATTGTCTTTTAAATAACATGTATGACATGAAAATGATGATGATGGTGATGATGATGATGACGACGGTCAGGACTGGCGGGGAGGGGGGGGGGGGAATTGGGTTAGACATCTGATGGGGCAGTTCATAGCCTACCAAAAAGCAGAAACGTTACAGTACATCAAAGATTTATTTGCTTAATATTGCAAGATGAGACAACTATTTTTTTTTTAAATGCAGCAATGCGTATTATGTTTTTATCGTAAGAATAACTTTACTGAAATAAAGTGTCACTCAAGAGATTTTTCTATTAATTCTCTAGTTTGTTTTTTTTTGTTTTTTTTTAAGACTACTTCTTTGTCGTTTGGCTATTTTAAAAGTAAGATCAATCCCCCACCCCCCTTTTTTTAGTTTTAGATTTCTGTCCTGAGACTATTTTAAAGCTTGGTTGTTGTTGTTTTGTTTTTTGGTTTGTGTGTGTGTGTGTGTGTGTGTGTGTGTGTGTGTGTGTGTGTGTGTGTGTGTGTGTGTGTGGTTGTTGTTGTTGTTGTTGTTGTTGGTGGTGGTGGTGGTGGTGGTGGTGGTTTAATCAATTTACTTATTTTAATCTATAGATGGATTTTTTTTAATCATTCGATCGAAAAAAACTAATCTAGCGCTATGAGTTGTGTTTCCTGTGAGATTAAGCGCTAGATGATGATGATGATGATTATTATTATTATCTCATCATTCCAAAGAAGAAGAAAAAAGTTATTACTACTCGACAAACATGGTAGAGCCGAGATAAAGAGTACAGCGAGGCTTTCGCGAAACCGGCTCAAAACAAACGTTGTTTCACTCAAACCAGAGACATATCATTAACATATAACATTAGACCTGTTCTCAAACACACATATATCTCTCAACCGTAATCAGATATTTCAATTTTGCTTATTTGGCATTTTGCCTGAGTAGTACATGTATATACAAATAAGCTGAGCCAAATTAAAATCTCTTATTAAGATTGAGAGATTTACGTGTTTGAGAGAACAGTTCGTAATGTTGAAACTTTTATGTAGGGCTCTATGTTGGGACTTCAAATACTTTTAAAGCGAATGCCTGCATTTCGGCCTTTTTTCAGGATAAGATGCAAGTTTTACCAGAAAAGATTATAAGAAAAAAGCAGTGACTTGACTCTTAATTAACTTGACTATTTTGAAAAGAAAAAAGTCAAAAACCGGAGCGGTCGGCGATCTAGTGGTTAAGACCGCCACCAGTGCGAGTGATCAGGTTTGAGTCCCATTCGGTACAGATTTTTTCCTTCTCGTACGTGGCACCGTTCATTCGGGCCCGAGGTCGCAGGTTCTCTCCGGGTAATCCGGTTTCCTCCCCGTCTGCTTTGGAAATGTTCAGCCCACAAAATTTGAAAAATAAATGTAATTCTAAATACTCGGTGGAACCCACGGAGGGCTCGAAAGCTGGGGCAATTTTTATTATGCATGATGATGGAGATGAGGATGATGGTAACATGATGCTATGGAGGTCCGTGTAGTTTGGGACTGCGGGACAGGGCCGCATTCCACGCTTCCTTTCGCAAATATCCCGGCATTAACCGGGCCCGGAAACTACGGAACTGTAATCATCCACATCATAAGACGTGTCATACAAAGGGAAGCACCCCCAAAGTCGCACACGTGAAGTGGGTGAATCTCGGCTGTGTGGCAACAGTCTTCCCATTGGGCCCATAGCACACCCGCTCTGGGTAGGAGCCGACCTAGGTAGGAAAAATCCCGCTTGCCTCGGCTGGGACTCGAACCCGAGTCTCCCGGTCCATGGTCCGAAGTGCTAACCACTACACCACGGGGACCGGTATTATTATTATTATCATCATCATCATCAAAATCATCATCATCATAAGTAGTAGTAGTAGTAGCAGAAAACCAGAGGAACATAACGTACAAAAAAAAACAAAAAAAAAACAGTAACTTACGTCGCAGTGTTTTTGGCGATCTGTCAGATGCTTGAACCTGATACACGGGAACACACGCTGCTTGGGAGCTGTGGTTGCGAAAAGACCCGACAAAACTGACGCAACGTCCATTATATCCGGGCTCCGTGTCGTTCTCTTGAAGTAAGGGGTGAGGGTCTGACATGGGGAGGGGGTGAGGGGGGTTAGAGGGGGGGCAGGGGGCGGGGCAGGGGGCGGGGCAGGGGGCGGGTATTGACGGTTTTTTACACCAGGCTGAAAGAATCCCCTGTCCAATCCATCAACCATACTTCATCGTTAGCCTTAGGCGACGGCGTACTGTGACAATAATTATACACTGTGAACAAAAGTCAAATGTCACATGCAATAGAATCGCTACGATGCGATATGATGAATCAGGGGACATCAATTTGAGATGTCCCAGCCTGCGTTACTCTTACATCCATTGTGTTCAAATGTCTGCCTCATCCTTTGTCCAACGTAACATTTTTGTTTTTTTCATGTAGTGCAGGCACACTCAGCCGCGAATTAGTCTTTGTGGCTTGCGCGGCTTTAAGGCCTAAAAACTCACTCACTCACTCTTTCTTTTTGTCTTCTTGTTCAGACTCGGAGTTTGTACACGTCACTTTACGTTGTTACACAATGACCTGTGTACCCTGGGTCGTGACCGCCGTGGAACCTCACGCTAATCAGGGATGACATTGTGATTGACAAAATGACTTGTGTACCCTAGATCGTGACCGCCTTGGTACCTTAGGTCAATCAGGGATGACATCTTGATTGACACTCTAGGACGTGACCGCCAAGGCCGGCATTTATGTTGTTTTTGGAAGGCAAGCGAGAATAGCAGGGTGTCACATGTATACATAGATGAATTTCGCTTATGCTATGTGGTCGGACGACCGATTTATGTGATTACCTTGCACGGCGTTGCAGACTGTACTTTTAGTTGCAGGCGGAAGGGGAGGTAACACAGCTGCCTGACCTACATAGAAGCCAGGCAGGCACCACAAACTGCTAGGCGGGCTAGCCGCGGCTGACACCTATGGAAACACACCATATTTTTCTTTTCTCTTACCACAAACTGATCCCTCCGATCACAATGCCGCACTACTAATCATCAGATAGTGCTTGAATTGAAGTTTTCAAAGACTCTAAACATGCCATACCTTGTGACAACAAACTTTGTGAAAATCAATGTTATTTGATGCATATCCAATGCATAGGACGTCCTACCGTGCGATACCATAACAAAAAAACACCTATCTTCCAAGCATGCTGCAAGTAACAACTAACTTATTTCAGTACTAAACATACACTGAGCGGGAAGCTACATGTGTCTGCCATGCAGTGCACTGACCTGTTTCCGTAAACATTTTAAGTGGTGGGCGGGAGGCCGTGATTAATTACCCCACTCCCCGGGCAGAGCAAGCGTGCGGGCGGGCGCGCGGCTGGCCAGTATCCGTGGCCTTATCACAAATTCTTAGTTCAGTGAGAGTGTTTGTACTGCTAATTTAGCAGGTGGTGTACAGTTCACACACGCAGAGGGGAAGTTTACTCTTCGGTGTCTCCTTACTTTTAGCTGTCTTGTTTTGGTTTGTCTTTCAATTCTTCTTAACTGCATGTTTCTTTAGCTGCTGATGATCAACTATACACAAACTGTGTGACGAACAAATGCATTGTACACCGAATCTAGTCTATTCTGTGGTTATATTTTTCATCTCCTTTCTGCGCCGCTTTGCGGGAGATGACTGAACGGCTGGTGCCGTGCTTGTCAGGCACTCTTTTATTGTTGGTCTTCTTCACTCTTTAGTCCGTGCGCTTTGTGTTTCGTTTGATTAAAAGCAAGCTGCTCTTTTCTCCCTGTTCTCCATGTATTGTTTGGAATGATCCTGGCACTTAGAAACTATTGGCGAAAAAAATGCGAAGTGAATCGCCTTGTTGATCATCCGCAGACAGTGCAGCTGACTTGGCCTATCGGATGTCGGAAGTATGGATGCGGGCGAACAGTGGGTTTAGTTCTTTGAACTTTGAGCAGATATCATCAGCAGTTGTGTGACATGTGATGTTCTCAGTTCAGTCAAATATATTTACAATGTGACATAAATCACAAATTCTACACAAAGAATTAAACCGAAAATTATGTTCGCTATCTAGGTGTTTTTCTTCCTCAATTGTAGTTAAAACGATGCATGACACTTGCCTTGCTACTAACACAGAAGCACAAAAATATGCAACCACACACCTCTTTTTTTCTTCTGTACAGCATCCACGAAAAAATGTTTGCAAAAGAAAACACCAACACTCTACAGCTGAGACGTCCCTAAAAGCACATGTCCAAAAATCACCAGGGTAAAAACTTAGGTGAAGGAAATACAGCACTAGAAACTTTGGTAAATTCCTGTATCTGCTAGCAGGCCACAACAGAGAATTAAGAGGGAATTCCAGAGCAGCACCACCTGTGTGCGCGCGTGTGCTGCCCGCGGGAAGGGAGGGGCCCTGACAAGTTACAGCTGGCTCTGCCAAACTAAAGAGCAAGGCTAAAGAGGCGCTTGTAAAGCCGTGCTTGACCGATGGTCGGATTGGCAGTTCGTGAGGGCCTGCGGACTGCCGGGACCTATATATGGGGTGGATATTCAGGCCAGGGGAGACCACAACAGGAGAAGGAGAGAGACCAGCAGAAACCTATGTCTTACTGAACCACCAAGACGAGACTCTTTGGCGAATAGCGCTGGGGAGTACTAGGCTGCTGTGTCATGTTGTTAGGAAATTGTATTAACAAAGAATTCTAGACTATCACCATTAAAGGTGGATGCCACGGCCGGTTTTAGGCCACCTCCAAAAAGATAGTGGCACCACTACGAAAAGAGTACCATTCTTTGTGGGTGATCATTTCTGTCGGTCGACTGCGTGCGTCTGTGTTGTACTGTAACACAGACGGTAGCAGGACCTGATTTGGTGCCGTGTGACCAGGATCCATCTCGGACGGGAATCGCCATGGCGCGACAGAAATGTTCGAGCACCTGATACGTCAGCGAGCTGAGAAGAACCGCGCCAAGAGGCTTCGACAACTACTCGACGAGAGTCCGTTAAAAATCACCATCTGCAGAGAGGCCGGACGCACCGTGCATGAATATACGAAGGTGCGCGTTATCCAAGTACAGTATATTCCCTTGAACGAGGAACCACCTACACACGCTGTCCAGGCTTCCTACATCCGCTGGACGGACGAGCGCTCACCGACCCCAGAACCGGCCGCAGAAGAGGAGGAGCTGTGGGACTAGGGAAGGAAGGCTCACTATCGCCACCAAGTCATCGCCACGAGAAGGTGGGTCTCCAAATGTTTTGTCTTTCTCAGAACTTTGATAGTTGGACCAGTCAGGGGCTGATGATGCAATGATTTTTGTGGTTTTGATTTGGAAACAGATAATACTTTTAGCGCAACGATAGGGAACCAGAGCGTAATTTTGTTAGCCTTTTCTTGAGGTACGACTGGTGGACAAGTAGTTAAAAAAAAAATGGCAGAGGCAACCGCACCCGTATTGTCCCGTCTGGACGCGATGAGCCATATGCTCTCCGCCCAGAGTATAGCCAGTATGGTACAACCCTTTTCCGGTGAACCATCCAAATACCGGGAATGGATGAAAGAGGTAGAAAAGTTTGCTACCGTTAGCCAAGCAGATGATACGCGACGAATTCACATTGCGTATCAGACAAGTCGCGGTGTAGTTAGCGACTTTATAACTCGATTCTTGCAGGCAGCAGAGGGGCCTGAATGGACTGAGTTGAAACGACAGCTTGCGTTGCGTTTTAACGACGTAACGGATACTCAGCACGCACTCGCCCTGCTAATGAAAATTCGACAGGGTCGAGACGAAACTGTCCCCGCATACGCCGAGCGCGTTTATGCGCTGGCTACGGAAGCCTTTCCCCAGCCAGATACCTTGAACTTACCAGCAGTTCAATCCCAATTGATAGGGTACTTTGAGAATGGGCTGTATCATGATTATGCGAAAATGAGGCTCATGAGGGCCACCTGCACTAATTTTGAAACCGCAGTGCAGGAAGCCACAAATGAGGAAAATTTGAGACGGAAATTCCGTCTCCGGTTTCAGCAAGGGGGGACCTACCCCACAGACAGAGGATTTCGCCCCCCACGTAGGGAAGAACCAATGGAGGTAGACGGCAGTTTACCTAGGCGTTGTTTTAAGTGCGGAGGAGCACACAGGGCGCGAGATTGCCCAAGGCGAGCGGTGCTTGCAGTGGCGAGCCAACCTCGGGTAGAGGCAAGGACAGCAGTGAAGTGCTGGAGGTGTGGCAAGATAGGCCACATGAAGAAGGATTGTAGGGTTAGGTTAGGACAACAGCAAGGGTTAAACTAGGTAGTTCCGACCAGGTCGAAGCCGCTAGTCGGAACGGTGAAAATAGCAGAGAGAGATTTAGTATTAGTTTAGCCGGGAATCCAAAATGTGTGAGTATTCAGATCGGGAAACAGAGATTTAGAAGTTTGATAGACACAGGGGCAGAGGTGTCATTGATTAGCGAAAAGGCGTTAGCAAAGCTAGGTTCCAAACACAATCTGTCGAAGAGAAACGTATCCCTTCAATCTGTTAGTGGGGAAGCTCTAAAGGTAAAGGGAGCTGTGTCACTAGACTTCACTATGGGAGACAAGAAGTTTACTCAGTCGTTCATTGTTGTTAGGGACCTCAACAGGAATTTTATCTTGGGAATAGACTGGATGTCGGAACATGGTGTTCGCATCTATTTTGATCTGAGAAAAGTCAGGGTAGGGAATGTGTACGTCCCTTATGAACAGGACATTCACATAGCTTCTTTGATTAGAGTAGGAAGGACTGCAGTCCTGCGGCCACAGACGGCCCAGATAATAGACACAAGGGTCAAAGAGTCTCCGTACTTCCAGGACGGACAGGATCTTGAGATTACAGGGAATGACAGGGGATTTTTAGTAGATGAACCAGGAGTGATGTTAGCGAATACTATTGTTAGAAAGGACAACGGTGGGAAGTACCCAGTGTTAGTAATGAACACAACAAATAAGACAATTAGACTGAAGAAGGGATGCATAGTGGGCAAGATAGAGTCAGTTCAGGAAGTGAACGCCGTTACAGTAGGAGGTATGACGACAGAACCAAAAGGCGCAGATGAAGAACGTACCGGCATCAGGTTTTCAGAGATTGACGCACCTGAGGAGCACAGGGATCGAGTGGTGAAATTGGTCCAGAGTAAGCAACATCAGTTCGCGAGTAGCGATTTGGATCTGGGACAGACCAGTACTGTCGAATGCGCAATCGACACTGGCGATCACGCACCGATCAAACTGCGTCCATACAGGGTTCCTTTACAGGATAGGGAGATAGTAGATAAAGCACTAGATGAGATGTTGAAGGCAAGAGTCATTCAAAGGTCACAGTCACCTTGGTGTTCCAGCTTAGTGGTAGTATCAAAGAAAGATGGATCCAAGCGTCTTTGTGTAGACTATCGCAAGCTCAATTGATTGACGATCTACTTTCCTTGCTTGGGAAAGCGAATTACTTTACCAGTCTAGACCTGAAGAGTGGTTATTGGCAGGTAAAGATGGCGGAGAAAGATAAAGAGAAGACAGCATTTGCTTGTCACAAGGGTCTCTTTGAGTTCAACGTCATGCCGTTCGGTCTCACCAACGCACCCAGTGTGTTCATGTTGTTGATGAATACTGTGCTATGTGGTTTCGAAAGTTTCGCCATAGCGTACATTGATGACATCTTGATTTTTTCTGAGACTCTAGAGGAACACTTCGAGCATCTTGACCGAGTGTTCGACAGGCTAACCCAGCATGATTTGAAGCTGAAACTGAAAAAGTGTCAATTCATGAGAGAAGAAATCAACTACTTGGGATTCGTAGATGGTAAGGATGGGGTCAAGCCCGACCAAGAGAAAGTAAAGGCCATTAGAAACATGCCCGCACCCACTACTGTGAGGGAAGTGCGAAGCGTCGTAGGAATGGTAAGCTATTATCGCAGATTTCTTCCAAATTTCTCCAAGATAGCTGAACCCATCATTGCCCTTACGAAGAAGTACGCCCGCTTCCAGTGGAGCGCGGAGTGTCAGCGAGCCTTTGATTTCTTGAAGGAGAGTTTGTCTGTTGTGCCACTGTTGGCTTACCCTGATACTAGCAGACCGTACGTGCTGTACACGGACGCCAGTGATTCGTGTATAGGGGCATGTCTTACACAGGAGTGTGATGGGGAAGAGAAACCAATCTATTTCCTTTCCCATAAACTGAGCGAGAGTCAGAAGAAATGGTCAACCATAGAAAAGGAAGCGTTCGCCATTCATTATGCTCTACAGAAACTAGACCATTACCTCCACAATGCACAGTTCAAGATCTGTACTGATCACAGACCTCTGAAGTACTTACTAAACTCTCCAATGCAAAATAAGAAGATACAGATGTGGGCATTAGGGATCGCTGGATACAACTGTACCATCGAGTACATTCCAGGGCCTACCAATGTATTAGCGGATTTGTTGTCCAGACTGCCGGAGGGTTTGGTTTGTCAAAGTTCACAGGAAGAGGCAGAGCAGGTGAAAGAGGTTAGCGATAACTCATTCGAAATAGGTGTGGTCAACTCCAATGAATTCACTCCAAAGGATTTTGCTAGTTTCCAGCCGTCAGGAGAACCGAGGGAAAAGTTGGACAAAATCGAGCTTGCTGAGTTTGACATGAAAGTAGAACAGGACAAAGACCCAAATTTAGTGCAGATAAGGAAACAGATGCAGCAGGAAAATGCTCCCAAGATGATACGTAAGAGGTATTTGATTATAGATGATGTTCTCTACTTCCTCTCCAATCAGGATGACGAGCCGAGGGCACGGTTAGTCATACCTGAACACCTCATTTTGTTTGTGGTACGGCAGTACCATGACGAGAATGGTCACATGGGTATTGACAAGACGTATGACACCATACAGCAAAAGTATTTTTGGACTGACATGTACAGAGGACTGTATGAGTATGTGAGTGGCTGTGTTGTGTCAAGCGAGAGTGATGCAAAAACAAAAGGCACCGGTGCAAGAGATGGATGTTCCGCCTTATCCATTTGCAAAGGTGAGTCTTGATTTATCTGGACCGTACCCAAAGAGTCTGTCAGGAAATAAATACATAGTGGCGTTTGTAGACCACTACAGTGGATGGCCGGAGGCATTCGCAGTACCAGATAAGTCTGCCGAAACTGTGGCTCATTTATTGACAGAAAAGATAATTCCCAGGCACAGTTGTCCACTGCAGTTAGTAACAGACAATGGCACAGAGAATGAAAACAGAATCATGAGAGAGACACTAAAAGAACTCAGGATTGATCATGTCACCACAAGCTTTTATCACCCACAATCAAACGCTAAAGTGGAAAGATTTCATAGAACTTTGCATGACATCATGTCAAAGAAGATACAAGATGACTTGCAGACATGGGACATGCATTTGGATCAAACTCTGTCAGCGATTCCAGTGAACATTTCTGAAACCACTCAACATTCACCATTCTTTCTGCTTTACAATCGTGACCCAGTGTTGCCGCTTGACAACATCCTGCGACCACGAAGAAAGTATATGGGCGAAGATCAACATAGGGTTGCACTCGAAAATCAGCACAAAGTGTTCACGCAGGTCTATCAGAGAATAAAGAAATCTCAAAAGAAAGGCGCACGCTATGCAAATCAGTCGGTAAAGCCTATTGAGTTAAAAGTAGGTGATCCTGTTTATGTACGAAATCACCAAAGAAAAAGCAAGTTAGAAAGGAAATGGAAGCCATACTTTAGGATAGTGGAAGAGTTAACGCCGGTAACCTTTAGGGTGAGAAACCAGTTAGATGGTACGGAACAGAAAACTCATGCTGAACACCTTAGGAAGGTTCCGATCGGTGACTGGAACATTCCAGTGATGCCAGCAACAGGTAAGCCAGTACGTAAAGCTCAGCTTGCAGTTCCTCCAGGTGAGTCTTCTTCAGATGAGAGTGAGAGTGAGAGTGAGCGAGACTTGACGCCAACGGAACGAATGACAAGGTTCCATCGTCACGAACGAGATGGATCCTCTGACGAAGATGACATACCCTTAATGGAACTCCAGAAGCGGTTACGGGCTAGAGAACAGAGATGGCGGGAAGTTGACCATGTGACGGATACAGAGGACAAAGTAGCAGGGGAGCCTGACACTGATTCTGAGAATAAGGGAGTAACTGTAGACCAAAAACAGGTTAGGGAACAGTTGGTGTCGTCCATTCAGGGACGAGATGTTAGCGATCAGAGCAAAGTGAAGACTTTGCTCGAGGCCGTTATTTCTCTGCTATGAGAGGCTTCGCTGAGAGCAATCCTTCTACCTAATACGGTAGGGATTGGTTGGTGCATATGCACTGGACGCATAGACAGAACTATGCGGGATGATTTTTATTTGACATACAGATGTCAGGGGTCTGTATGTCATGCGTGGGTGATTCTGTTGCAGGGGAAACATGAAGACTGCAGCGGTGTTGCTCTGTTTGTGTATTGGACTGGTCGAGGGCAGTTTAGGTTCTCATAATGTGGTGTTTCGAAAAGTCAATGAGGTTACGACCACCAGGTCGCGGTGGCTTGTTACATTCATCATTGACCTAGAACCATATGTCGACGCGATGAACCGGTTGTCGGCAAATATTGAGAATGCTACGAGCATCTCATGGCAAGTAGTGCAACACTATTTTGATAAGGGAGATCACTTCACGAAAAGTTTTGTACGTCTTAATCACGATTTCAAGCTGGTGCGAGAGACCTATAATGGGTTAGTAGAGCACTTTGTCGAGTATCAAACCTTACGGGGAGGGTATGCTCGATCACGGAGGTCTTTGTTACCATTCGTGGGAAAAGCATTACACTTTTTGTTTGGGACGCTATCCGAGTCAGATCTGAAGGGAATAAAGAGTAACATCCAAAAGCTAGCTAGCAATCAACAAGAAATATCACATGTGGTGCAGGAGAGTCTTACCTTAATTAACACGTCACGAGTTATGATTGCTGAGAACCGGCAAAGCATTAATGAACTTGTGGAAGGATTAGCACAGGTAGACCAGAACTTGCGTACAGTGACAGATGAGCTGGCAAGGCAAATAAAGGAATTAAGCACCTTTGTTGACGCCTACTCACAGATAGACGTTGTGATAGCAGAAATCAGGTCAATGATTAGCCGGATGACCGTCTATCTTGAGCACCTCCAGTTACAACTGAACATGTTGTCCTTAGGGCGGCTAGCTCCAAGTACGATTACGCCTCGAAACCTTCAGAAGTTGTTGTTAGAGATTGAAGATCATATCCAACCTCCCTTGAAACTGACGGGTGACCCAAACAGAAATTTGTGGAACTTTTATCAATACTTGACGTGCACTACTATTCTGGAAAACGACAAAATTTTGGTCGTAGTCCCGGTTCCCTTATTAGACTCTAGGGAAGAATTTGAGGTATTCAGAGTGCACAACCTTCCTCTACCCTCCATCGGAACTTCTAATTTGGGCTTACCCATGACTGCCGCCTATGAAATCGAATCCGAAGCATTGGCTATTAACAAGCAACGTACTAAATTCGTTTTGCTAGAGCCGGATGAGTTCGAAGCGTGTTCAGAACCGTTAATTGGATTTTGTGCAGTTCAAAGTCCCTTGTGCCCAATGTATACCAATAAGTTTTGCATCATAGCTCTGTTTAAAAACGATTCCGTAGCCATCAAACAGCAATGTCAGACAAAGGTGCAGCTTAACACCGCGCTTCCAAGGGCCGATTATCTTTCGGATGGGATGTGGGTCATAAGCACTGCTACGCCCATTACATTCAGTGTCTTATGTCATGACCAATCGGTTAGTTCTGCGGTAGCCCAACCACCACTTAGCGTACTCACGCTGGGAATGACCTGTATCGGGTCGAGTGACTCCATATCCTTGACACCCTACTATCAACAGGAAAACGTGTTTGCTGTTAACGAGTCGTACCTCTCTTGGCTGACGGATTATGCTTTATCAAATATCTCAATATGGAAACCAGTTGACCAACTTCTGCCTAAACTGGACCCCGTTAAACTTCCAAAACAATTGGGGGATCTCAAAGAGATCAATATGGGTCCCCTAATCTCGCGACTTCAAAATCTACAGCCGATAACAAAGGAAAAATCGGGGTGGCCCATTTGGGTGTATGCCTTAATCGCGTTGGTATTGGCGGCGGTTGTCGTCGGAATTGTACTCTATGTACGTTTTAAGCTGCTCAGGGGTAAAGCCCTATTGACTGGTCCAATCACAAGGTTCTGGGAGAGCAAACAGGAGACCCTCAAACCCACGGTGCTTCAGGTGGTCGACCAAGCGACCGGCGCGACTGACGCCGACAGAGCGGTTGCTTCTGCGCCTGAAGGAGTGACTTTGATGGACAATTCGCGGGTGAAATTTTACCCGTCCCTGGGGCAGTGAAGCCGGAGGACGTCGTATCATGTGTGATCATGATGAAAGTGCACTTATATATCCACTTCTATAGTCACTTATATATTCAATGTAGCTATAATGCTTGTTTGGTGATTAATTTTGCTGATGCATGTGCTAAGGACATTTTATCGCACATCACGGCAATATACATTTGTACATTTAATATTTCCTTTTTGCTGTAATGGATTGTGAGTAATTTGATTATTGCTGATATACATACCAATGGTTATTCACATTTTAATGTTCCTTTTTTGCTGTAATGGTTGTGAGTAATTTGATTTCTGCTGATGTATATGCTAATGGTTATTCAGATCAACACATCTGCAGTACACTCACTTCCACGTGCAGGCACATCACATACAGAATACAGAATACTTTATTAATCCCATATTTGGGAAATTGCAGTTCTGGCCCGCATACTAATAAGACACAAATGATAAACATTTTGATAAAAGAGACTACAAAAATAAGTAAAACAGACAGTCTTGACCAGTAAGAGTACTTAAAATCACGAATAAAACACACTAACACATAATAAAATTCCTGTCACAGTCAACACTCATTGATACATCCATTCCGGCATTCACGCTGCACATTCACGCTGCACATTTACTCGCTCTGCACTCTCTCTCTCTCTCCCTCCCCCCCCCCCCCTCTCTTTCTCTCTCTCTCCTCGATCCCCACACACACCCCTCTCTCTCTCGTGCGCGTCCTGCTTGAATTGGCAGCTCTAATAGCTGTGGGCAGAAAGGATCTTGAATATCTGGTAGTCCTAGCTCTGGGTACTCTAAACCTACCACTACGTACAATAGTCAAGTTGTCGAAGTCCTGTCTGAGGGGATGTGTCTCGTCACTGAGGATGTCAGTCAGTTTGTTCTTCGTTCGTCGGTCGTACAGTGTACCAAGTGTGTCTTGTGTCCTCCCGATCACCCCACCCGCTTTCTTGATCAGTTTATCCAACCTACCACTATCCTGTTTTGTCAGATTCCCACCCCAGCAAGTTAGGCCAAAAGACAATACACTACAAACTACTGATGAGTAAAACATTTGGAGAAGCTGAGGACAGACATCAAAAGACCTCAGTTTTCTCAGACAGTACAGACGTGTGTGTGCTTTCTTAAGGACAGAATCGGTGTTTTGGTTCCAGCTCAAGGTGTTATCCAGCACAACCCCTAGATACTTATACGTCTGCACACGTTCGACTTCTGCCCCTTTGATGATGACAGGGCTAGGTGTAACTTTGTTCTTCCTGAAGTCGATCACCATTTCCTTAGTTTTGTTTACATTTAGGTGGAGAAAATTTTTGTCACACCAGTCCACAAAGTCGTCAATCTCGTGTTTGTAGTTAGTGTCGTCATCGTCAGTGATTTGTCCAGTCAGTGCAGTGTCGTCGGCGTACTTGTCAATGATACAGTCATCGTAAGAGGCCCTACAGTCAGCTGTATACAGAGAGAACAGGAAGGGGGAGAGAACCGTCCCCTGGGGCGCGCCGGTATTGGTAAAAATGACGTCAGAGACAAGATCAGACTGGGACTTTGTTTGTTTAGAACGGTTTGCAGGGCAGACAAGTTGTGATCGTGAACTAAGTGAGCGGTCGGAGGCCTGACTAGGCTGTAGCTTGACGAACTGTGGACGGTTTGTCAGGTAATCAAGGACCCAGAGAACTGTGGACGCACTGACTTTCATGTTTAGGAGTTTATCTGCAAGCAAGTGGGGTTGAATGGTATTAAAAGCACTGGAAAAGTCATAAAACATTAAACGGATGGAGGTTCCTGGTTTATCGAGATGAGAGTAGATGCTGTTCAGTACATGCAATAATGCATCATCAACACTCCTATTTTTCCTTTAAGCAAATTGAAAAGGGTCAATAAAATCAGCTACTTGCGCTTGAAGATATAAAAGCACCACCCTCTCAAACACTTTCATCACGCAGGAGGTTAAAGCTATTGGACGGAGATCATTCATAACACTGACAGGATGTTTTTTTGGCACAGGCACAATACAGGACATTTTCCATAGCTCAGGAACTTCACACTGAGCAAGAGAAAAATTAAAAATAAAACACAAGATTTTGTACAACTGTTCGGCACATGTTTTCAGGACCTTGGGCAGTATGCCGTCCGGGCCAGCAGCTTTGCTCGGTTTGACCTGTTTAAGTAACTTTAAAACATCCCCATCCTGCACTGTCATACTCTGCTTCTGTTCGTGATCAGCCACTAGTATCCCCCTCATCTCCTCCCTCTCCCGCCCAAAGTCATGACAGTCGAAGCGTGCGTAGAAACGATTCAGGTCGTTGGCGTAATTGGCCGAGTCCGAGTTGACCTGCGAACGTTTTGTTGTCTTACGCCCGCTCATCAGATTCATCCCTTCCCACACCTTCCTTATGTCATTTGTCTGAAATTTCTGTTCTATCTTCCTTTTGTATTCTTTTCTCCCCTTCCTTATTTCGACCTTCAACTCTTTCTGTATATCCTTTAACTGTTCTTTGTTGTTCTCCCCAAAAGCTTTTTTCTTTTTATTGATAATTTCTTTTATGTGTTTTGTAACCCAAGGTTTGTTGTTGGAATAAACCTTTACTGTTGCTTTTGGCACGACATTGTCAACGCAAAAGTTAATGTAGTCACACACCCTGTCCGCAAGCTGGCTGACATTTGTTTCCGTATCTGTAAACACTGACCAGTCAGTGCACTCGAAACAGCCCCGTAAGGCCTCGCACGCTGTTGCGGTCCACTTTTGCACTGTTTTCGATACAGGAGGTTCGCGTTGCACGCGCGGTCGGTATCGCGGTAGCAGGCTGACCAGGTTGTGGTCCGAGCGGCCTAGGGGCGGTAGGGGGGCCGAGTTGTACGCATCCTTGATGTTACAGTACAGTAGGTCGAGCGTGCGATCACCCCGGGTAGTGCATGTTACTTGTTGGTGGTACCCCGGCAAAACTTTCTTCAGGCTACAGTGGTTAAAGTCGCCGGTCACAATCTTGACTGCGTCGGGTGCACTAGTATCTAGGTCGTGCACGTGGCTCGCGATATGGTCGGCTGCGTCCTTTGCGTTCGCTGTTGGTGGCACATACACGTTAGTGACGATCACGTGGGAAAACTCTCGTGGCAAGTAGTAAGGACGTGCACTCACGGTTAGCATTTCCACAACATGTGAGCAGTGTGTATACCGCAATGACACATTGTTTGGATGACACCATTTCTGGTTTAATTATAATTTTGTTCATTTGAAAGGGGCGGATGTTACACAATGACCTGTGTACCCTGGGTCGTGACCGCCGTGGAACCTCACGCTAATCAGGGATGACATTGTGATTGACAAAATGACTTGTGTACCCTAGATCGTGACCGCCTTGGTACCTTAGGTCAATCAGGGATGACATCTTGATTGACACTCTAGGACGTGACCGCCAAGGCCGGCATTTATGTTGTTTTTGGAAGGCAAGCGAGAATAGCAGGGTGTCACATGTATACATAGATGAATTTCGCTTATGCTATGTGGTCGGACGACCGATTTATGTGATTACCTTGACCGATGGTCGGATTGGCAGTTCGTGAGGGCCTGCGGACTGCCGGGACCTATTTATGAGGTGGATATTCAGGCCAGGGGAGACCACAACAGGAGAAGGAGAGAGACCAGCAGAAACCTATGTCTTACTGAACCACCAAGACGAGACTCTTTGGCGAATAGCGCTGGGGAGTACTAGGCTGCTGTGTCATGTTGTTAGGAAATTGTATTAACAAAGAATTCTAGACTATCACCATTAAAGGTGGATGCCACGGCCGGTTTTAATCCACCTCCAAAAAGATAGTGGCACCACTACGAAAAGAGTACCATTCTTTGTGGGTGATCATTTCTGTCGGTCGACTGCGTGCGTCTGTGTTGTACTGTAACAACGTGTCTTACTAGGTAAAGACGTGCCCACGTCTGCGAACACCCCTCCCCCCTCCCCCCCCCCCCCCCCACCCCCCCACCCCCCCCCCCCCGCCCCCACCCTCAATCCTCCCCCCTCCCACTTCCCCCCGCGCTGCGCTCTTTCAGCTACACCCCCGCAACCACTGATGGTCTTTCCGGGTTTTGTTTTGTCTTTGCTTTTTCTGCATGGGTTCTGCCCATTGTAAACGTGAACACTGCATGTACCGTTTAACACGAAGCTGAAAGTGTGGTACGGGCCGCAATACCTTTTTCAGTTCAACGGCCTCGTTGGGTTTGTTGTTGTTGTTGTTGTTGTTTTGGTTGTTGTTTTTGTTTTATTTGTTGTTGTTTTTGGGTTTTGGTTTTTTGTGTGTTTTTTTTTGTTTTTGTTTTTGTTTTTTGTTTTTTTTGTGTGTTTTTGTTGTTGTTTTTTTTTGTTTTTTTTTGTTTTTTTTTTTTGGGGGGGGGTTACAACTGTCCAGTTCAGTGAACTCTCCACCTTGATCTTTGAAACCTATCCAAGAGAGGGATTCGCGACTCGTCCCGATCGTGTGCGTGGTGGGGATTGGTAAGGGTTGCCAGGGTTCACAGCACAAGTCTACATGCCGTCGAAATACCAATTGCATGCACAAAATAGGGCAGAAAAAAAAATGATACCACTCCCCCACGCCCGGCCCCGCCGCTCTGTTCAGTTACAAAATGGAAAATAAATATACACATATTAACAGAGTATAACAGGCCTGACTGTGTGTGTAACAGGTCCATCCATCACAGCACATCACAAGGATACGTCAGATCAGAGGCTCCCCAGTCTGACTGGACTGAATCGTGTTCAGCTGGACTGTTCGCCTGTTCCTATAGGGTAGCTGTCCCTCACCCCCCCCCCCCCCCACCCCCACCCCCGAAACCCTGGTCGTTCCAGGGCCGTATCCACTCACTCATTTACCGGCGACGTTAACTCTTAAATGCCAATGCAAAAATCGCAATTCTACATCACTACTAGCCACCTCGAGCCACTATCTGCGTTCTGCAATCTGTAGTGGTCTCTGGCCTAGCTTTGAAGACCCACGTCTTGTGTAGTAATGGCTTGAAGCGGCTGCTACTGCTGTGCAATGGCTGGTTCTTTTGTTATATTGCGGGCAGGGTGTGTGGGTGGGTGGGAGGGGTGGGGGTGGGGGGTTAAAGTCCTTTTCCACCACATACGGGTGATATCAAAGACGGTGCAACGATGAAAAAGCCAGCACAAATAGTCGGCCCCAGCCGGGATACGAACTCACGACCCGAGCATTAGAAGTCCGACGCACTACCATTCGGCCACCCCGGCTCCCCAGTATATTGCGGGCAGGGGGTGGTCGTGGTCGGGCTCTTCAGAATTGCACCCTAACTTATCTACCTAGAGTTAGGTAGTCAATACAGTTCTGGAAAGCTAGCAACCCGCAAATCGAGGTCCTGCCTCTTCTGCACTTGGATAACCTTTTTTCCACGTAGGGGTACGCTAACAGGCTGAACGCGTCTCTGAGCTGAACTGAACGCGTTTCTGAGCTGAACTGAACGCGTCTCTGAGCTGAACTGAACGCGTCTCTGAGCTGAACTGAACTTTGAAGGGTCTAATACATGTACTACCAGTTTCAACCTCACAGATCGTTCTGAGCTGTTTTCGTGGTTTCTATCATCACACCACTGAGGCACCTGGACAGTGACAGCGTCTGTAATGCTGGCAGTCAGCCAGCAGAAGCGCTCTCAATGACGCGGCGACCACACAGAGAGCGCTCCAGTGGTACTCGCGTGCAAAAGTGGTCGGAGAATTTGAATTTTCCGGCCGCTCGCGCGAAGTGTAAATAACATTACCGAGCTGCACCGGCCCCCGTAGTGTGGTGGTTAGCACTTCGGACCATGGACCGGGAGACCCGGTTCGAGTCCCAACCGTGGCAAGCGGGATTTTTCCTACCGACCTAGGTCAGCTCCTACCCAGAGCGGGTGTGCTATGGGCCCAGTTGGGAGGCTGTTGCCACATAGCCGAGATTCACCCACTTCACGGGTGCGACTTTGGGAGTGCTTCCCTTGGTATGACACGTCTTATGATGAGGATGATTACACGGCCGGCACCGCAGGTGCCGTAGTTCCCGGGCCCGGTTAATGCCGGGATATTTCCGAAAGGAAGCGTGGATGCGGCCCTGTCCCGCAGTTCCAAACCACACGGACCTCCATAGCATCATCTTACCATCATCCTCATCTCCATCATCATGCATAATAATAATAAAAAATTAAAAAATGCCCCAGCTTCCGCGCCCTCCCGTGGAATCCACCCATTACCTGGGAGGAACACCACTAGAACTGGCAAAGAGTTGGGGCAGCCAAAAAAAAAAAAATAATAATAATAATTAAGAGCTGCACGTACCACCAAGATAGAGGATCTCGAGTGTGCAGGCACACTAACAAACGACTCAAATGTTGCAATACATAACCTGGCTTAGCAAAGATGGAATTAACCCATCTAAGCGGCTGTAGCTTTAAAAAAAAAAAAAAAAAAAAACCTAACCTGTGTTAACCGGCCAGACTTTTCCATCACGAATGAAACAGTTTTGTCAGAATGATGAAGTTATATGACGTGCTGCCCTTCCCGGGTCACGAAAACGAATCACATGTGCTGCATACATTATCATACCACTGACAAGCGTGTGATCAACCCTGTTCCGGGACCGTCGCTTCTCTAGGTCCCTGCGACGACGTCCAAATCGGGCCTAACCGAGACCGAACCGAGCTAAGTGATACCTAAGAAGGCAAAAACAAAAATACTCGGTAACAAGGAAAGCGGACAGTTGCGAACAACTTTGAGGTCCCAGTGTTATTTCACAGTGCGCACAGAAGCGGTGGAAACTGTCGCATTCACCAGCACAGTACATTTTCAGCCTGTTTCTAGATTATTTCCTGCACGAGTTGTCCCCCGTTTACCACAGACCCGCAGCAAGCATGCATTTTTCGTGGGAGCTTTGTGCTCTGCCACGAAAAATGCGTGCTTGTTGCGGCCGCAAGGGAGACAACTCATGCAGGCAATACTCTCTAGGCAGGCTAAAAATATACTGTGCTGGTGAATGCGACAGTTTTCACCGCTTCTGTGCACACTGTGAAATAACACTGGGACCTCAAAGTTGTTCGCAACTGTCCACTTTCCTTGTCACCGAGTATTTTTGGGGGTTTTTTTGGGTTTTTTTTCCTTCTTATGTATCACTTAGCTCGGCTCGGTCTCGGTTAGCCCGACTTGGCCGTCGTCGCAGGGGGAGGAGAAGCGACGGTCCCGGAACAGGGTTGGGGTGTGATGGCCTCAGTGGGAGGTGTGTGTGTGTGTGTGTGTGTGTGTGTGTGTGTGTGTGTGTGTGTGTGTGTGTGTGTGTGTGTGAAGGGGTGCAAACTATAAAGAGAGACAGAGAGAAAGAGACAAAGAGAGAGAGAGAAAGTCGTGTGTGTGTGTGTGTGTGTGTGTGTGTGTGTGTGTGTGTGTGTGTGTGTGTGTGTGTGTGTGTGTGTGAGAGAGAGAGAGAGTCGAAATAATCCAAAGCAGTCAAGCAGAACGATGTCGTCAGAAGTGGGTCGTGAACTACACGTCTTCACAGGTAAAGATGAAAATTAATGGTCAATGTCGTTCATCGACATACCCGTACTCTAGCTTCAGACTGCTGTACCCTCTGACATGAACCTCACCCTATAAACCTTACATTTAATCATAGCCACTCTAGATCTAGTGTTGGGCAGAACCCTAGCGGGGTTAAAAGCAAAAACAAACAACAACAACAAGAAAAAACAGCGCGAGGTCCCCGTCTCTCTCCCAACACCCCCTACGGACTCATTACCGCTGGTTAATCCCCCCCCCCCACCCCTCTTTCCCCCATCCCTCCCGTTTTTGAGTTCCACACTCCACACCAGTCCCCGCCATAAACGAGCTAATTCTATCTTTGCTAAGCCAGCTTATAATTATGTAGGAACAGTTGTGTTGATGATTAGTACAGTCCTTAGTGCTACGCGGTTTGTTGTTACACTACTGGAGCGCTCAGTGCGGTCGCCGCCGGCGTCATCGAGTACGCTTCTATTGGCTCAGTGCAAGCATTACAGACGCTGTCACTGTCCAGGTGTCTAAGTGGTGTGATGATAGATACCACGAAAACAGAACGATCTGTGAGTATAACAATGCTCTTGAGCTTTTTCATGAAACTGCACCCGGCGTTTGTGCAGAGCCCTTGCGTACCGCACACCTAGACCCCGGGTGCTGACGCGTGAGGACGCTGTTACCAAGCACCCGCATAACCCATATTAGCTCCGCTCTCACGGTGGCCGCTACTATGCCCACTTTTTTTCCAATCAAAAATAATTTTCCATAAAAGTGCTTATAATTATCTTTCAAACCATACCAAACACGATTAGGAAACATTTGAGGAAGACCTCCCCCCCCCCCCCCAAAAAAAAAAAACCCGAAAAATTGCTAAAATCGCTCGGTTGGCAAAGGTTGTGCACGCACATAGTGCCTTGGTCGTGGGAGACTTCCACGCCGCGCGGTCAAGGTCGGCAATGCGTTAACAGGCTACGTACCGGAGATGCTTATATCAAGGAAAACACTATATTCTCCTATTGAATAAAACGCTCTACGCAACACCCTTCCAACGCATCAAAATTCACAAAAAAAATTCCCACGCACAGAGCAGCCAGAGAGTCAAGTGTGGGCTGATTTTAAAGAAATTCCAATGTTCCGTTTCTTTGCAATGACTGCAGCGACCCCCTACCCCCTCGCTCCTCTGGCGTCTGCTAGCCAGTCAGCCAAGATACACAGCTGCGCATGAACACAAGTAGTCCACAGGCTGGGCCAAAACAAAGGCTCATTTTCAGTGTTGTCAAACTCACCTGGCGTGGATCTTACTCACCAAACCAATAAACGCCCCCAAACTGCCATTTTTCACACACACAAAAAAAATTTTTTAAAGCAAGCAAAAGTTTCAGACTATATTTAGCGGAATTTTTACTACATGCCCCGGAAGCTATTACCGGTGTGTAGCCTAAAGAGTCATCAGTGTTCCAACCCTGTTCCGGGTCCGTCGATAACTCCATGTTCCTGCGACGACGGCCAAGTCGGGCTAACCGAACCGAGCTAAGTGATACCTAAGAAGGAAAAAAACAAAAATACTCGGTGACAAGGAAAGTGGACAGTTGTGAACAACTTTGAGGTCCCAGTGTTATTTCACAGTGTGCCGCACAGAAGCGGTGAAAACTGTCGCATTCACCTGCATGGTACATTCTCAGTCTTTTTCGAGAGTATCGCCTGCATGAGTTGTCTCCCGTGCCGCAACAAGCACGCATTTTTCGTGGCAGAGCGCAAAGCTGCCACGAAAAATGCATGCATGCTGCGGGTCTGTGTATGCATTTAGCTCGGCTCGGTCTCGGACCCGGAACAGGGTTGTCACTTGTCAGTGTTCCTTCCAAAAAGATGAAGATTAGCAAGTTACATTGTTCAAAGCGCAATGATGAGATGAGACATGGTATAGCTATGCGCTCACGGCTCTTAATGACAGGTAGTTTTTTTTAAAAATAAATAAATAAGTGCAGATGATGACTGGGGTAGAAGAAAGGTAGTTTATAAAAAAATATAATAAATAAATCAATAAATAAGTGCAGATGATGACTGGGGTGGTGTGCTGAAGAGATTACTCTTCAGTCGCTTCCGGAATGCGGTGATGCTGACTGGACTGACTCCTTCACGGACTCAGGAAGAGAGTCAGTTCCACAGTTTAGCCGGTTAAGCCGATGTGGATAAATAAGAATACTGACACTCCCTTATGACTCGATTTTGAACTGATTCCGCATCGCTGAGTTTCGTCAGTGTCGCGCGGCTCGGCGGCGACTGACTGGCAAAACCGAACGACAGCGACTGACGTCATTTTAGCACTAATTCGGTCCCTGTCAGTGGGTAGTACTGAAATCTCGACGCGATCTGACAAATAGGGCGTTTGACTGAAGGCTGTCAATTGCACATTAATGTTTGTGTGTCAAGATTAACACATTCCGTACCGCTCCTCAGTCGAGTGTCCCACGGTTTTTAGTTGACTCTTCTTCGGTTTTGGACCTGTATCAGGGACCGTGCTGAGAAAAGCAGGGGCGCCGGAAGATGTTGGGGGGGGGAGGAGGGGCCAGAATCTCAGCGGGGGGAGGGGGGAACGGAAAAGGTCGGCTCAAAACTAAAGTATAGCCGAATGGCCGCGAAAGTGATTATGAGCAGATATAGACGGACAGGAAGAGGGGTAGGGGAAGAGGAGGGGGGGCTTTGCCCCCCCCCCCCCTTGCCATAGTCACCTGATTTTCCGGGGGGGGGGAGGGGGGCAAAAAGATACTCTTGCCCCCCTGCTCGGGTACGGGGGGGGGGGGCAGCTCCCCCCCCTGCCCCCCCCCCCCCGGTTCCGGCGTCCTTGAAAAGAGTCAGCCGGCCCCGGCAGGATTAACGGTTCCTAGATTGCTCTTACTGCAGCAAACATAAATAATAATGATAATAATGAGCATTGTATAGGCGCTTTACCCAATTTCGTGAATCGGCTCAAAGCTCCGCGAACTGAACCCAACACGCACGCTCACGTGAATCACACGCATTCTCTCACACACTGGACATAAACACATTACGATCTCGTGGTGCGAAGGGTCACCTCAGCTCAGTATCTAAATTTCGGAATTTAGAATTGCATCAGTTTTTTTTTTTTTTTTCAAATTTGGTGGGCTGAACATTTCCAAAGCATTTTCAAAACATGATTATAATTAAAGTGCAAGATTCCCATTACTGCGCCAAATTTAAATTAAGTACGATTTTTCAGGCAGTTTTAATTAAGGTCACTCGGGTCCACGAGCCCAAATTTACTTGGTAGGAATTGAGTTAAAGGCCCATCTCTATATAACTCTAGGCTCATAACTCGTTCTGAGCTCTTTGGGTTGTGTCTAAGTGACTGACGGCATACCACGTTCTACTGAGACACTAGCGGCATGTTTAGCCGGCACGGCAGGACTTTGGAACCGTGAAGGACGGCTGTAAATTAGGCTCACAAGGCTGACGGCAGAGGCCGCCAGCGCCGCTAACGCCGGCGGCGCCGCGGCCTGCGATTCAACTTCAGCTAATGGCACCCGGCCTAATTTACATACATGTATGTACTGAAATGGGTTACGCTGCTCAGCAAAGTCCTCCAGCCAGTCTGGGACTTGAGAGACAGATACTCACTGAGGACGGTAGACTTCCTCAGCTAGGCCACACCAAGCCCTTGGTGACAGGCCAATGACACTAGTATGACTGACAAGCCTGGCGGCCGACGCGATCGTCAGATCAGATCTGACAAAATGGTTTTAACACCAAAGAGCGAGGGGACACCCCAGTGATGATCCAAAGGCAAAAGTACGGATGACAGAACAGACTGAGGCACTGACTTGAAAAACGTGACAACACAGACCAGGCATCTGAGAGCCGGCCAAGCATAGATCCTCTGACGTTGCCCAAAGCTAAGCAAATCAGCCCTCTCACACCCCAAAGACACTCGCCCAGCCAAGCAGCCAAAGACACATGCCAGGAACAACTTGTCCTTAAGGGCTACTGAAAAGCCATAGGACGTAAAGCAAGCTAATGGTGATGATGATGACAGCAAAGTCCTCTTAACGAAGTCCTACTGCACATGTCTATTGCCTGTGGCTCGGAGGTCAGTCAGTCACACTCAGTCCGGCGAGTCCAACTTGATCAGGTCCCAGGACTGATGATCAGCTATACTGAATTTTCGTCCGTCACTGCTTGCACAGAAGTCGGATTTGCCAACAGAGAAATTACTCTTACGTGAAAAAGCCCCAAAACCATTCCTGCGTACGCCAAAGTACCCCTCAAAGACATTCCCATATCCAATGCTAACTGACGCACCCGTAAATTATATGTTTTGGGTCTGGTGCGGTAAAAAGACACAACAGAAAACTGCGCGCAACCGGAAGTGGTTTACGAGGTAAACATTTCCGGCGGTCGAAAGGAAAAGGAGCGCAAAAAATCGAGCGAAAAAGTGGTGTGTAATGGCTAATCCCGCGGCCAAGGCAGAGCCAGTGGCGGATGTTCAAGGAGATGGACGCTGGATGAGTCTGGTGCGTGGCTGCTTTCTTTGATGGATGTTAGGAATGATCCGTGTGCTCTGTGCGTGCAACGCTGCTGACATCGGCTTGTCCAGCTGTCACCTCGTTTTTCACTAGATCAGCATGAAATCAATGATAGCTAGGTTCATAATAATGCTGCAACAGTCCGTGAAAGATGCTTTCGGTTGAGGCCTCACATCCAACTTTTTATTGTCAACGTATCTTAGATGGGGAGACTGTCAGGGTTAGGGTTTTTTCATCTCCTTACGTATGCATCCCTCAACCCCGTTCCGTCCCCACTCCTCTGAGTAAAACTTCTTTTTTTTCCATCAGGCTGAAATTTAGGGGGGGGGGGGGGGGGGGGAAGATAAATAAATTGGCTACTGGTACAACGTACTGGTTGATTCTCAGCTTTGCTGGTTCTTCCTTTTACAGATCTCCATACCGTTTGTGCATTCGGTGTACAAAGTCATGTAGTGACCAGGGATGGATTTACTCAAATATGCCAATGAGACATTGTCTCCTTGACCAGTCATTTTTATGAGACATTTTCATTTTCTATGAGACAATCAAGTTCACCCGCATCACTCTGTCACATGTCTGTGCCGAGAGCCTGTTCCTAAGTGCAGTGACGTTCAGGTTCTGAACGGAAAAGGACCTCTCGATCGCAGAACTGAGAAAACTGGTAACGCGCCAATATTTTTTGCAACTCTTTCGAGCGAGAGTTCCTGGCAGCGCGTGCGGCGAGCGGGATAAGTAAGCCTCATCACTAATATTAGATTAGTGTAACAGACTCTATGACTGACACGGACAGCGCATCTCTGCTTCGCGTTGTCAAGTGCGCTTGTGATGTCATGTTCGTGCGACATATGACGCATTTTGCGAAATTTCTATGCGACATTTTATCAAAATATGAGACATAGTCGCACGGAGCGAGAAAATTGATCCCTAAGTGACTGCAGTCACAGTGTGTGATCATAAGCTAAAGGACATGATGTTCTATCTAGTAGTACTGAGACAATGTGGATAATCGTTTGCTGGCGGAGTAATTGCTTGAACTGGTGTTTGATTGACACTGGTTTTGAGAAGCAGCATACCGTTTAAACTGTCTTGCTTGTTTGCTCCATTTGCTGTACATTGACGTCATTTGAGGAAGAAGACCGTTATATCAATCTTTTACATCTTTAAGTCACCCCTTTTTTTCACAAAATATGAAGTTTTCCAAATACTCAGCAGAGTAAAGGGACGGGGCTTTGATAAGCCACAGGTAGTGTTGTGGTTAGCACTTCTGACCATGGAGTCATGGACAGGAGACGCAGGTTCGACTCCCAGCCATGGCAAGCGGGATTTTGCCTACCAGGGTCAGCTCCTGCCCACAGTGGGTGTGCTATGGGCCCAGTTGGGAGGCTGTTGCCACACAGCTGAGATTCACCCACTTCATGGGTGTGACGTTCGGGGTGCTTCTCTTGGTATGACACGTCTTATGATGTGGATGATTACATGGCCGGCACCGCAGGTGTCATAATTCCCGGGCCTGGTGAACGTCGGGATATTTATGACAGGTAGCGTGGAATGTGGCCCTCTCCTGTAGTCCCAAACCACACGGACCTCCATGGCATCATCTTACCATCATCCTCATCTCCATCCTTGAAATTTCCTAATAATCCTAAAAATTGCCCCAGCTTTCGAGCACTCCGTGGATTCCACCCATGACCTGGGAGGAACACCACTGAAGCTGGCAAGAAGAGTTAAGGGGGGGGGGGGGGGGGGGGGGGGAGAGGGGGGGGGGGGGGGGGGGGGGGGGGGGGGGGGGGGGGGGGGGGGGGGGGGGGGAGGGGGGGGGGGGGGGGGGGGGGGGGGGGGGGGGGGGGGGGGGGGGGGGGGGGGGGGGGGGGGGGGGGGGGG
>JACVVK020000286.1:2500-27500 GCA_018292915.2 Batillaria attramentaria
GATTGCTGTCTCACGCTAGCAGGTTAGGAGAGTTCCACACTGTTGGTGTTCATCAAGGTCATATATTAACGGGGGAGCCGGAGTGGTCGAATGGTAGAGCGTAGGACTTCTAATGCTCAGGTCGTGAGTTCGATCCCGGCTGGGGCCAAATATTGTGCTGGCTTTTTCATCGTTGCCCCGTCTTTGATATCACCCTATGTGGTGGAAAAGGACGTTAAACCCCTAAACACCCACCCACTCATATTTTAACGAGACGATTCAGTGGAGCAGTTCTTTCGCGCGCGAGTATACCCCGCCCAACTCTATCGCCGCTTGCTTCAGACAGTTAGAGAGCAAAACGAACAGCGTATACTTGGCCGTACGGGATACTGGGGTTTGCTGGGTGTGCTGAGTGTGCCAACGCGGGTGGGAGGGTACGCGTGAGGTAACACTCCACCCGGCGCTGCAGGTGACAGCATAAAGACACAAGTGGGAAGAACCTTAAGAAAGACTTTCGTTACACAGTCTTCAAGTGACAGCCGATAGCAGGGGCTGGAGATGATAGGCTGGAAACTCGGCAGTTCTAACAACGCCCTTGTCGTGGGCACCCTTGACCATTATTCGTAGGAAGTGGTACATGGTGTTGTGGAAAATGTTTGCGTTTGTTTTCAGTTCGTTGTGGCTTCCCAGTCAGTCATGTTGAACTTTTGTTTGACAGCGGGTCTGCGATATTACTTCCATCGCTTTCAAGTCGCTTTCAGTGGGTTCACGGCTTTCCGAAGTCAACTGTCTGTGTTTTGCAGGTACGAAGTCAAAGGGATAGTAGCAACATCATTATGTTGTGCAGGTACGAAGTCAAAGGGATAGTAGCAACATCATTATGTTGTGCAGGTACGAAGTCAAAGGGATAGTAGCGACAACATTATGATTTGCAGGTACAAGTTCAAAGGGATAGCAACAACAAACAGTATGTTGTGCAGGTACGAAGTCAAAGGGATAGTAGCGACAACATTATGATTTGCAGGTACAAGTTCAAAGGGATAGCAACAACAAACAGTATGTTGTGCAGGTACGAAGTCAAAGGGATAGCAGCAACAACATTACGTTTTGTAGGTACGAAGTCAAAGGGATAGTAACAACAACATTACGTTTTTTAGGGTATTTGTTCACTTGCTGCTGTGCCAAATTACAAACACCTTCAGCACACGCTAGCATACCTGTGCACCCTACGTACCACACAGAAAGATCGTGTCAGTAGAAATGGTTAACACGCTATCGATATCACAAGGCATTTACTGAAGTAACATATTGTACCTTACTGACCTATTTCAGTGTGTATGTATGAGCGATTGTATCCAGCATATAATCATGTATATGTTCACACAAACAAATGAATAAAACATGCAAAATAAATGAATATTCATACATCCGAGATAAACTTAAATAGCACATTTCGTAACGCACATGAGTATCCCCCGTTTTCGACTCTCTTTCGGTTTTGGGCCTGAAATTCCGGCAAGATTAACGGTTCCTTGATGTAGTCACTAAATAAAGAGCACGTCCAGACCGCGATACCGGTAAGAGAGAGAGATGATGATGATGAAACTTTATTTATCAACGGTAAAAGTTTTGACAGAAATTCGCCAGTTTGCAAACTTGCCGTTGCTAATACTACAGAGACTATCTACTAAGGAAAAAAAGGGAGCAAAATATAAAAGGTACTATGCACTAAACTACAAGAAACAAGAGAGAGAGAGAGAGAGAGGGCTGCTCGCCTTAGCGAGACAACAAAACACGGCAGTAATGTCGGTGCAGTGTTCTGGTGACTGATCACCTTAACGATGCCGACACTGGAGATGTGAGGCTGACTTCCAGTCGATAGAACCAATAATCCTGTCAGCGGTTTCCCCACCACCATCAGTCTGCTCAACAGTTGTCGGTGTGTCGGTGTCAGTCGTTAACAGTCTAATGATACGCTGTCGAAATTTATAGTTAGTTAATTACACAAGTTCTTTATTTCGACATGCTCGAATGAGAACACGAGTAGGGTGGTTCTTTTGCGTTTATTCTTGTGCTTTATTATTATTATTATTATTACTACTACTACTGTTACTACTCCTACTACTACTACCACTACTACCACCACTACTGCTACTACTACTACTACTACTACTACTATCTGCATGTTTTTGTCACGCGTGTTCTACTATCCTGAGAAGGATCATACAATAATATGTATTAGAGGGTGGGTGGGTGTTTGGGAGTTTAACGTCCTTTTCCACCACGTAAGGATGATAAAAATGTTGGCCCCAACCGGGATTTCAAACTCACGACCCGAGCAATATGTATTAGAACTACGCATTCTTCCTACAGAAAATATCAGGACATCGATAACAAAAACTCAACAACAAAATCGAAAACACAAGGGTGACCGTACTAAAAGCCCATGTCCCACACATAATCTCAATATGCTGATCTCGATATCTCGTCTTTGTGTTGCAGCTAATGAACACAGAGACATCGCATCCCAGTATACACCGGTATCAACTCGTTGCCACACGCACAAAGGAGCTGGGAACTAAGGGGATTGTGACACACTGATGCCAACCGAAGACTGATGCTGACGGAGGGAGGGGGGATTATCCTGGATTAACCTGTTGACAGCCACGGTCCGTCAGGTAAGCACCGCCTTCGGTTCTTCGGTCGATCAAGTCCCGGAACCGTGCAGAAAATCGCTGTGCTCCGTCCAGATACCTTGCCATCGCGCTATTCTATGACGGTTAGATGCAGAGAGGTGAAGAACGAGGTCAGTGATTGATCCGAAGCAGCAAGAAAAGCAGATCTTGGGATGACTTTGAACCCACTACTGCTCAGAGTGTACTGCGTGAAACGGAATACGAACCTGTTCTTCTCCGTCAGAAGGGCCGTCCTTGCACTGCCGCATTGTGAAGCACTTTGTTTGAGAGCGGTAGTGACGTTTTGTTGTTGATTGTTTTGCGGGTTTAACGTCCTTTTCCACCACATAAGGGTGTTACCAAAGACTCGGCGAAGAGGAATAAAGCCAGCACAAACTTGTGGCTCCCAGCTGGGGCTCGAACTCACGACCCCAACATTGGATGTCCACCGCTCTTGCATCTCGGCTAACCACGGTAATGGCGTACAGTATACCTGCACAGAGAACGGTTGTAACTCGCTGCATTACAAACGCGTCTCCACGCAGCTCGTTTCGACTGTGACGTCACCACTGTGACGTCACCACCATCTAGTCTCAGCCACAGTGTGGAAAATTGACGGAAAAGCGTCATTAATCTCCCAGTGTCCTTTTCGGAAAATTTCCGTGTCTTTGGCAATATAGGATGCCTAAGCTGCTATGAAATCTGTTAACAACGCGCTAAAGATGTACAGCTAAACCGACGATAATCAAACTAGGCTCACATTTCCCGGGAACTACTTTGCGGATGTGATCAATTTAGTGTCGACGCAGTGCTTCGGTTCCAGTTTGGTTGTTCCACGCGCTTCGAGCAACGGAGAGGTTTTGGCTGCTTACGAGTCACTTACAGGATCGCAGTGCACGGATGCGGATCAACCTGCTTGCGCGTACTGATTAATTATCAACTGTGGCAGAGATGAGGTTAGAGGCGAAATCGGCACGTGCGGTTTGACGAGTCCCCTCAGTACGCGCGGACTATACCCTGTATACTTGGGTTCCCCGTGGGCTTGTCTTTGATCCAAAGTTGTACCAATCTCCACATTATTGCAATAATTATGATGAGTGTGAGCGGGAATGTCGCGAAATTGGTATTGGCCTATGACTGTAAGTTGCGTCGACCCCATTATACACGCTTGATCGGCGATGCATGGAGACTGTTTGGGGTTGGATAGTTTTTTGTAAAGGCCTGGTATGGAGCAGTAATCGTGGAGAAGAAAGGTGCGTGCATTTTCAAAGACAAACATTTGAAAGGATAAAAGAATGTAATAATCTGGCTTTCCCATTCTGTGGACTGTAGGAAGTGATCATTGTGGTGGCCTCAGGTTTGTTTACTCGAATGGACGAGGCATTAAAGTCTCAATACGTTTGTCAGACATACAACAACGCTGTGGAAACTTCATCGAATGCGTTTAATCCGTGCATCAGAATCAGTCAGTTGGGACACAGTATAGCTCTGAAACCACTGTGGTGACTCGGGTTGGCGTATATGTTGTTCTATGTTGTACATAGAAGCGTACCACATCCTGAACAGACGACGTTATTTGGTTGCGGACTGAGGACCATTCAGACAGCGCTAATAATTGGTGGCTATTTTTAGCGACTTGGTCGTATCGACGTGTAGCACAGGTATGGAAGCGTTAGGCCAATGAAAGTCATATTTCTCTACTATTAGAAGCCGCATAGTCACAATAATGATCGCAGTGGCCAAAAGGAACATCCATTCATATAGCAAACAGTCTTAGAACGGTGTAAGCGGTAGTTTTTCCCTCATTACGAACATAGACACGTTAACTGAAGGTGTATGAAGATCATGCTTTCACAGTGAAGGTAAGTGGGAACTTATGTCACATCATAATAAGTAAAACATGTCCAATTCCATCCATGACTTGTATAAACGTAGCTCACGATTCCGTTGTGTTTAACAGATGTGTATATTACATTTTGAATGGCCGTTGCCATATAATAACAAACTTTACGTGCAGTTGCTTTTATCGATTTTAGTCCCCGAATCCCGGCATGACCAAAGTCTGTGTCGATAGGCCTCTTTCCAGTACCCTCGTCTCTGATATCACTCGCGATGGACAAAGGCGTATTTAAAAGCTTCCTACGCCCCCCCCCCCCCCCCCGCCCCACTAACTACCACCACCAGTACCACCACCCTTCCGCATTGAACACAGGGTGTATATTACCAACACAAATGCAGTGGTCCAGTAGAGCTGCTTGCTGGGAGATAAACCATCAGATGTCTCAATATTTGCTATAAGTATACAGGAGCTCTGTCGAAAGACTGTGGCCGCTAAGTTATTACTACTAATACTACGCTACTAGCAAAATTTACTGTCAGCTGGGCAGTGTTAGAATTCAGTTCCTTTTCCCTGTAATCTCGGCCCAGGCCCAAGTGTCTTAGCATCAAACAAACAAAGAGACACCCCCAGGGTAGTGAGAAACAGACCTGACTGACAAGGAGTTTAGCGCAGCACTCACTTCGTCTCTCCATCTGCACTTGGCAACAGACGCCAGTGTGACGGCTGGCCGCTCACCGAGACATGACCGAACACAAGACCGAGGGATTTGTCTTTCAGCGTCAATCAGGACTCTAGCACGTGAAGTTTGTGTTTTATTGTGGCAGCTTCCACGTTCCTGTGTGACACTTAACAAGATGTAAACAAGGCTAAGTTGTGAGGGATTTGAAAGGGTGGTGGTGTTTTGGGGAAAAGGTGTCGAACGCTTCACTGCGCTTGCCTGAAACTTCGATCTGTTTGCCTTGGGGAGCGGTCTACCTGCCCAGTGGTGTTGGTTTGCCTCTTGTGAGTATTATCAGTATCCTTTTAGTTTTACGTTGGAGTTCTACAAACGCGCGGTTCCGTCTGTACCACACACACAGTTTTGGTGATAATCACAGTTCGTTCTATCACAAACATGTCATCTAGTCAGTCAATAGTGACTCTTTGCACGGGACTGCTTTCTGTCTACCTGTGCAAGACTGGTGTAGTTTTAAAGGCGCAGTTTTCAACAGCAGTCTTTCTGTTAGGGAGGTACTTGCTTTCGGAAGTTTCAGCCACTATAAACTTAAAATCGAAATTGAGGGAATCAACAATCACCCTGGCAGTATTTTTGGAAACTATTTGCTTGACAGTTGCAGACAACCAGCGAAAATTTTCACACTTATCTTACTTCTATAATTGAAAGCAACAAGAACCGAGAGTAATCTTCCTTACAAGATACAGTTTTAAAATGGAAGGCGATGAACGATTTTTCTCAAGCATCGATCAGCGACAGTGTGACATACTATACTTGCTTGAGTGGGTGAAATATTTATAAGCTGATAAAGAATAATTCATTCGTTGTTCATTGTTTGGGAAAAAAAGCACAAGACACGATTGCAAAATAAACAGACCGGGGAATCGTTGTTCTGAGAACAATGATCTGCTTATCTCCATAACCACTGTGAGAATGGCAACACTGGGTTTGGAGACCCGCGCGTGCCGTAGCCAAGATACTGCCAACACAATAACCAACGTGGAAAAAGAAACACAGATAATGTGTATATGCTGGTAACCGTTTAGCAAGAGAGAGAGAGAGAGTTCCTGAAATTGATTTTCTCGCATTGTAGCTTGGTCAGTGTTGTTGTAGCTGTTGTTGTTCTTCTCCTTTGTCTTCTTCTTGTTTTATTTCCGCGAGTGAACTTTTGTTTGTGTAGAGGATGGGAAAGCTCCTGATCACGTGTGTGTGTGTGTGTGTGTGTGTGTGTGTGTGTGTGTGTGTGTGTGTGTGTGTGTGACATTTTCTTGATCCCTCCCACCCATTACCAATATTTTTTCTCTCTTTGGCTCCTTCGGACATTCCCACCTCTTTTAGAAAGGAACAATTAATAGGACACAACCACGGTAATGAAGTCTTAAAAAATCACACATAAAACGAGCTGTCTCATATATCTATTCACCTACCGGACACTAGTTATGGTTTTCTATTGCACTGGATGTTTGTTTGTTTGTTTTGTTTGATAACCAAACTATATGCAAGGATCAGCGTAAATGAAAGGGATAAAGTTAAAGCGTGTATTTAAAAATATAGAGACTTCCTCACTAACAAAGCTGCAGGCACAAACAGTACAAACACAAGCAACACTGAGAGGTGAGAAAATATTGACTGACTCGAGCCGCGATAATGCCGGCTGACTTTCAACATTTTCACAGTGGACAGGCAAGCAATGCAAACGGTTACACAGCCTCCCTGCAACGCAAGTCGATTTCTGTCATGCCTCTGATAACTTGTTCTGGTCTGCAAATAGTGGAGGCAATAAAATACGGACTGCTTTGGGGTTATCACTGGACTGGCCGCAATTTGTTTTTGTTTTTTTAAATGGCGTTGGTATTTGAACATAACAAATCCAGTTTACTGATTTGGTGAACGAGACTGATCAATACAGACTTTATTCACACACACACACACACACACACACACACACACACGCACGCACGCACGCACGCACGCAAACACACACACACACACACACACACACACACACACACACACACAGAGTGATCTATGTATTACACGTTCTATTAAGGGGGTGTGTGCTACCATTCGTGATATCTATCATCACACCACTTCCACACCTGGACTGTGACAGCGTCTTAATGCTGGCAATGAGCCAGCAGAAGCGTAGTCAGTCGATGACGCGGCGACCGCACTGAGCGCTCCAGTAGTGTAACAACATTCGTAGAAACTGCGTGTTCGACCGCTCGCGCAAAGTGTATACAACATTGTGTCGCATTAAAAGCCGTACATATCATCAAGACAGAGTATTTCGAGCGTACAGGCGCACTCACGAGCGAAACTGTCCCAAAATATAAGCTGGCTTAGCTAAGATGGAATTTACCTGTTGAAAGTACATGTACTACCAACAGACTGTGTCAAACCTCGACTTCAGTACTTCTCCTTTCGCCACAAACCTCCCTTTGAATTAAAACAAAGCAAAACAAAGCAAAGCAAAACAAAACAAAACAAATCTGCGTCAGTCTGTGTTGACGGTAACACCCTGAGTAAAAGTCACGTTTTTCGCATGTAGGTGTTCTGCCTCTGCGAACAACGGCTGCTGTAGAGATTATACTATATGCAGACGGAATGAGCTGACAATATGAAAATTATATGACAGGGTATGTAGTGGTAACTGCGGCCATCGAGTGCACGGTGGATCGTAACTTTCCTCTTGTCGCCAGTATGCTAAGTAGGTTTTACTGAGTTATAAGCCACTCGAGATTCTCTCAAGAGCATAAACCAGAGAGAGAGAGAGAGAGGTGTCGGTCTGTCTTCTAAGAGGTGTCTGTCTGTCTTCTTTGCTTTTTGTCTTCACTTCTCGACAGATTCACAGTCTGTCAAGCTGTATGCACCTCAGTAACTGAGATAAAGCGCGCTTTGAACAACGCCAATAGCAGAACGGTGCACACCGCCGGAGTGGTGAGCTTGATGTATATGTTAATTTTTTTTTTTTTTTTTTTTGCTGCCCCAACTCTTTGCCAGCTCCAGTGGTGTTCCTCCCAGGTCATGGAGGACTCGGAAGCTGGGACTATTTTTATTGTGCATGATGATGAAGATGAGGATGATAGTAAGATGATGCTATGGAGGTCCATGTGGTTTGGGACTGCGGGACAGGGCCGCATTCCACGCTTCCTGTCATAAATATCCCGGCGTTAACCAGGCCCGGGAACTACGGCACCTGCGGTGCCGGCCGTGTAATCATCCACATCATACGACGTGTCATACAAAGGGAAGCACCCCCAAAGTCGCACCCGTGAAGTGGGTGAAGCTCGGCTGCGTGGCAACAGCCTCCCAATTGGGCCCATAGCACGCCCGCTCTGGGTAGGAGCCGACCTAGGTATGAAAAATCCCGCTTGCCTCGGCTGGGATTCGAACCCGGGTCTCCCGGTCCATGATCCGAAGTGCTAACCACTGCACTACGGGGGCCGGTATATGTTAATATATGTTAATTTCTTGTTTCATGTACCCCCAACGGGGTTTTGAAATAAAACTTTGACTTGACTTGACTTGGCCACTGCGATTTAGCTCCTGTGTCCTGTACCGTCTTGCCGGCGACAGTCAGGGTTGGTTGGCTGTATTGGGGTCCACGTCTTTTCCCACATCATAAGATTAGTTAGTTATTTAGGGCTTAACGCCGCGCAAGCAACAAAGACTAATTCGCAGCTACACATCATAAGGATAAGCTGGGTGAAGCCAGCACAAGATTTTGGCCCCTAGCGACGAGATTCGAACTCGAGACCCCGCGCCTTGCACGAAAGCCCGACTCTCGACTGTCCCAGTTCCCCGCCGGCGGCAGCTCGTGAGCCAAATCAGAATATACAGAACAGCAAAAGAAACGGAATCTCTCAGGATGACAGCTTTGTAACTGAGTATTCGTAACAGCATAGTTGAGCCGGCTGACCGCTGACTGGGGTGGGTGCATGACTCGACTGCTTGAAGCTTTGCTGTGCTGGAAAAAAAACACACCAAAATTTGCATTCTTGATCAACTGAATGAAAATAAATTTCGCGTTTCTCTTGGTGGTAGGCATATTTTATCTACCTCATTCTGTATGTAAACGGTTCTGTTTTCCTTGTTGTGTTTGTACACTCACACCACGCTCCGCTGACAGCGATACCGGCGATGTGTACGTACGACCTGCCCAGCCTGCGTGTCAAGCCGGTATTTACAACGCTCCACACTCCAGTTCTATACTAAAGCCCGTGACACTGGAGAGTTTGTCCCTTTTTTTGGGGGGGGGGGGGGGGGGGGGCGGGGGGGGGGGGGGCTCAACACCTAACTGGTTTAGCAGACTCGCGTTCTGTCCGGACTACATGCAGCTGATCGAGGGGCCACTTCGTGTGAGGGTTGTTTTCATCATCAATTAACAACCCTACGGCCGAGGTTTGTTAGTCTGGACAAAAGGGGGTTTGTCGTGTGTCGTTCTAACTTACAATGTCACAATGCTGTGCTTGTTTGGAGAGAGAGTGCGTAAGTTGATTTTGCTGCACCTGAGTGGAGTTAATTGCTTTTCTCGTCCCTCTGAACTTGATTTGTGTGTGTGTGTGTGTGTGTGTGTGTGTGTGTGTGTGTGTGTGTGTGTGTGTGTGTGTGTGCTTTTAGGGGAGTGATTTCTAGCGGAAAATGGATGTAATGTACGCCCCGAGCATGTTGGAATTTCGTCTTTCACACAGTCAGTCAGACAAGGTATACGCAGATACACGCAATTACTAGTCTTCACACACACACACACACACACACACACACACACACACACACACACACACCACATGCACAGGTTACACTGACGCCGAACACTCAGTTCACATAGCCATGAGAAAGCAGGCAGCATTAGCAATCTGCTGTTGAGACACTCAGTCAGTAGCCCTTTACAATCTGACTGTATTTCCTACTACACCACTGTTGTTTACAAGTTTATGTTATTGGCACTTTGACTGGCAAAACAAAATTAATACGTGTATTCAGTTTCTTTCCGTTCCCAAAACTGACGACGGAACTGTTCCCCCCTCCAAAAGCCAATACATTCCGTTCGGTGTTCTCTTACAAACTAATTACAGAATGAACGCTCTTATCACGACTTTCACCCACTCCACCCCTCCCAATCCCCCCCCCCCCCACCGGATCCCTTCTCTCCCTTCCACTGCTTCAACTGTTCGTTTTTCTTGCAGGCAAGCAGGCGGGGCGGACGGCAGTGGGGTCAGGCGTGGGGTCAGCAATATCACCGAGTAATCGCTCACGACTGATCGGCACTGAGCAGGGAAAGCAAAATGTTGACACTGCCAGTGAATGCAAAGCTTGCAGAGTTTGTGTGGTAATACGAGGAGCCGTTTGCACGCGGGTTATGGAAAAACAGGTGCACGGTGATTGATTGAATCGCTTCCTCCCGAACACTCACGGTGGATCAATTGTCCACGCTTCAATGGCGACCACGACAAAATCCTCACCGCACAACCACATCGCCCGAGGGGAGGGTACTCACGGGCAGACAGTAAGCGTTGTCCCCCGTTCCGGACTCATTTACACTGTGGACGCGACTGTGGCCTCTCATGGGAAAGGTACAGTAGCGTCTGCAAACGGGACGAGAAAGTCCAGCAATGCTTCGCTTCGAACTACCACCAAAGCAGGCAGCTCGGGAAATGAGTCGACACAACCCAGGTCAGCATCGATCGCGAATCTCCATGGCAACGTAGAACTTGGGAACTCTGACCAACCTCGTCACTCGGACGTCACAGTAATACCACGCGTTGTTACGCTTCAGAACTCGCAAGAAACCAAACAATGTTCTTCGTCGAATGATTCCAAGGCTGCATTCTCTGCAGACGTGACGTTGCACGCGGACTATAATTCTGGTTCAAGTAACGGAGGCAGCGAGGACTCAATATTTAGACCGCCTCCTTTGCCTCCCGTACCCTGGGAGATGGCGGAGGCGATCAAGCGACAGCAGAAAGGGGCTGGGGCGGTCAGATACTGGCGAGCTAAGCACGCACAGGCGGCTGATGGCGGCGGCCAGCCCAACACCTTCAGGTCTGGCTTTAGCAATGGTGGTCATGATAGCAGTGGGTGTGGAGGTGGCGGTGGTGGTGTTCCAAGCTACCTCTTTCCCACCTTGAGACACTTCAACAACGACCCCGGCAGTGTGAACGGTGTGACCGACCACCGCGGTGTCGGCGGGGGAGAGTGGAAGGGCGGGAGAGGCAAAACGCAGGGCTGGAGACAGCGAGGACGGGAGAACCTCCTGGTCCCGTCACGCACCACTCTCTTCAGCGGCTCTCTTGGCCACCACCCGCCGCTCGCAGCCTCCTACAAAAGGTCAGTAACATCTCTGGACACTCTCCTTCCAAATCCTTTTTCGCAGCAGCAACAGCAGCAGCAACCACCACTGTATTCCTCCTACAGCAACAACTTCCACAACCACAAGAGGCCGCTACATGTGAGGTCCGGGATTCCTCCACTACAGCCAGCGTCGTCCGGCGAAAACGGCGATACGCTGCCGCGAGTTCAAGGTCAAGGTCAAGGTCAAGGGGAGGTCAAGGACAACTCCGCGGTGTCGGATCTGACTTGCCTGCAGCTGGCCGACACGATCCTGGGGACGAAGACAGCGGACCTGCCCCGATTCCACCAGTTATGTCAGACCAAGATCAGGTACACGACTCAACACGGGGCATGTTTCGCTGCTTCCTTTTTCTCCTTTCCTCTGTTTCTGCAATACAGGCCGCTTTAAAAGAAAAGAAAAAAACAAAAAAGGTGCAACTTTTGATGGTAAACCTTCGGGTAAGGGAGGTTTACAACTTCCGGTACTTTCTGCCTCAGCATGCATGAAGTGGCTTTTTTTTAACTACTTTATTATCCTTTTCGAGAAATTCTTCACCCAATACCTATCCTATTTTTTTATTTTTTTTATTTATTTATTTTTTTACAATTTTGATGGGGGAGGAAAACCGGATTACCCCGAGAGAAACACCCGATGAGCAGCCCGGTAGCCAGGAAAAACGCAGCGGCTAGATCCGACGCGCTACCTATTAGACCACCGCTCACCCCAGGAGAAATCATTCAGCATACTGACAGTATTTTGGAAACTAGGGGGTTGGAATGCAAAAAAGAGTTGAGGGGTTTTCATATCAAATTCAAAACTAAAGAGATGTAGGACGGACTAGACAACTGTCAATCCACATTTCATTTGCATCTCTGTTAATGCACATTGTACCTTACAAATTTTTCTTAAAGTTTCAACGGTACAGTTTCCTTGCACACTTCTGTTTCAAGAAAGACTGACGTAGCTGAAAGTTTTGAACTACAGTTTACTGTTTTAGCGTGGACTACTCCAGTCGTCCACCCTGTCCGTTTTTCTCGAGAGGATTTTCAATAACACAGGAAATGTCCGATCTAAGCGTGGGCATTGCATTGCTTGATTCCTTCACACAGCATTGTCTGTTACTGTAACGTGCGATCTTGCATATCATATGATCTTGTATCTTGTATACAGCATGGTGCATGATTATGGTATGATATTTGTTATAATATCTACTCATTCGTGGTACTGCATGTTGCTGTTACTGCATGGCAATTATTCTGTATACAGTCTGCTGACCCCATCGCATGTTATTTTTTTTGACAGTGTTACGCTCAAGTCGAATTTATAGCTTATCCATACTTGATAGTGAATTTCTTTTATGTGGCAGTTTTGTAATTACGTACTTGCGTGTGTTAATGTGGATGTTGCTACTGCTTTCTTCCTTCAATACTCGTTAAACCTGTTCTCTTCCTTTACTGTCGTTCAATGGTTGTTTTGTAACAGAAAGATAAGGTATCCCAACTGTTCAAGGGATTTCGGAAACCGGGGCATGCTGCGATCTGTCATTGGGGTGTGTATGTGTGTGTGTGTGTGTGTGTGTGTGTGTGTGTGTGTGTGTGTGTGTGTGTGTGTGTGTGTGAAAGAGCGTGAGAGAGAGAGAGAGAGAGAGAGAGAGAGTCCATTGTGGAACGGAAAAGTCGGAAGCAGTATCCTTGTTTTAGAAACCAGCTAATCCATTGAACTCAGTCAGAAAAGGTTCAATGAAACTGTTACCCGTGGCAGGTACATGGATTTTCTGGAACGTTCTGCCGATGCCGCCATTGCCACCGAAGACACGACCGCCCAGAAGCGGAGCGGCAACAACCAGACAGACAAAGCCCGCAACAAACTTCCCTACAGTCTCAGGCCCCGGGGTTTGCTGGACCTCGCCCACCCTGCCACCCCGCGCACTGCGAGCAAACTGCCTTCAAACAGTGACTGTGAAGACGCCCAGGAGGAAGGTGTTGGCGATGGGACGGGCGGAGCCGCCAACGACAGGCCTTCCGTTTCTCTCCCGTCCCTGCCGGCAGCGGGCACAGGACTGTTATCTCAGGGTCGCTGGTCCGGTTCTGCCGTCAACAACAGTAACTTCTGGGCCCCGAGCTCTTCTCTCAGCAACAATGCCCCAACAGAAGGAGGGGCGGACACCCTGACTTGTCACCCAGCTTACGTCCCACAAGCACCGCTCGGTAAACCCATCCTGAAGCCACCCAGTCAGGACGCCACCGCCTCCTCGGACACTCGCTGTAACGACCCTTTTTCCCCGCGCTCCGTGCCCCTTGACAGCAGCCACCCAGAACAAAACATTTTGGTCCGGGGAACCACCCTGTTCCCCTTCAGCCCCTCCAATCGCTGGAGTTCAGACGCTAGCGTTCCCAGGAGGACACACAGCTCCAAGGGCACCGCTGACTTGCGGAGAAGAGCTGTCCGGTTCAGCATCTCGGACCAGGTGCGAGAGTTCACCCCGAGCGAGCCTCTCCTGCCCTGACGGTTGTGTGTGCGTTTGGTGACGTCATGTCGTGCAGGACAGATTCATGCCGTCACTATGAAAATGAACACGGTCAATGAAGGAAATAGTAAAAGTATTAGGAACTCGCAAAAAAAAACCCCGAAAATTCGAAAATAGAAAACTGAAGCCAAATTATTCATAAACTTCACTAGCTTCAAAAAGAGTGTGAACTATAAGACGCGGAGGAACGTTGCAAAGAGCGCTTTTTTCGTGCAACGGAGTGTATCCGGGTCGCACCGCCTGTAAGGCTGAACTGTTCATCGTGTCCATTCGGCTGTGAGTGTTTCTTGTGGCCTGTGTACAGATACATTTGCAGTGTATACGGCAAAAGCCACTGAACTGCTTAACATAGGCGAATAGGATAAACAAAAACAAGTCATACACATTCGTTCGTGGTCTGCCTGCAAGTGCTTATATCGACTTATTCTGTGCGTTTGCAGTAGGCCTATTTATTAAACCAGCAGGATAAATCAAGTTGTGTGAGAGGTTGGTTGTTGATGAAGTCACGGATGAAGCATTATTTTTATCGGTGGAACACGTATAAAGCAAGTTATAACGAGCTACTACGGAGTAATGAGACGACTCCCAAACTCATCGTGTGTAACTTTTTTTTTTTTTTTTTTTTCAAACAGCTGAGTGCTTCCGAAACCGAGCGAGTATTAAATCTGAACTATAATACTTAGTGAATATTGGTTTTTATAATTATATGTGTGTGTGTATATATACTTCCTCATTGTATATTATAATCAGTTTTATGTGTTTATGTTTTCACAACGTATTTTCTCGAAAGAAAATCAAGTTATGTTTTGGCAGATTGCGAGAGGAGGAGGAGGGGAAGAGAGAGAAAAATCTGCGGAAATAATTGTACCTTGGATTTCGTTGCGGATATATTGTACTGAAAAAGAAGCTTGTCAAACGACTTTTCAGTTGTCAGCAAGTATATGTATACAAGACTGTATAGCCAAAGGAGAACACACTTGCGTGTGCGTGCGTGCATGCATGCGTGCGTGCGTGCGTGCGTGTGTGTGTGTGTGTGTGTGTGTGTGTGTGTGTGTGTGTGTGTGTGTGTGTGTGTGTGAGAGATATAGAGAGAGAGAGTGTGTGTGTGTGTGTGCGTGCGTGCGTGCGTGCGTGCGTGCGTGCGTGCGTGCGTGCGTGCCTGCCTGCGTGCGTGGGTGCGTGCGTGTGTGTGTGTGTGTGAGAGAGAGAGAGAGAGAGAGAGAGGTCTGCTTCATCGGTGTTAACATTAAAATATCCTGATAAACTAGTGAATAATGATGTTAAGAATCGGCTGCAGCATGCAGTGATTTTGACAGTCACTATATCCACCGCTGTTGATGTGCTGTTGCCGCGTACCACACTTCAATGGACCTTGCAGTGCAATGCTCAAGATCAGTATTTGATTCAGTAAAGCTATGAGAAGTGTGACCGTTTTCAGTTTACATACATGTATGAGTGTTTTGTGAATTTTGTTTGTACACCATGTATTTTTTTTTTTTAGAGCATACACTGACACACTCGCGGGCGCGCGCGCACACACACACAGAGCAAAACGCCGAGCTCAAGGGAAAGAACCGTTGGAGGAAAACGCCTCTTAGCAATTTACTCCAATACCTCCCTTTGTCCGTCGAAGACAACAGGCAGTTCAAGCTGTGGCTGACATAATTATTCTTTGCCCTTCGTGATTGGCTGGTCTGGGGTTAACGTCCTTTTCCGCCACGTGAAGGGGGTTCTCTCCGGGTACTCCGGCTTCCTCCCCCTCTGCTTTGGAAATGTTCAGCCCACAAAATTTGAAAAATAAATGCAATTCTAAATTCCAAAATTTAAATAGCTGAGCTGGCCCTTCGCACCACGTGATTGTACTATGTGTATGTCCAGTGTGTGAGAGAATGCGTGAGATTCACGTGAGCGTGCGTGTTGGGTTCAGTTCGCGGCGCTTTGAGCTGATTCAGGAAATTGGATAAAGCGCATATACAATACTCATTATTATTATTATTAGTAGTATCAAAGGCAAGGAAAACAACTGACAGAGTTTTGGCTGCAAGGGGGAAATCAGTTGAACTTCTGTCAAATCTAACGTTGGCAATTCACTGCAACTTGTTGTCTGGTTGGTTGCTTGGTTGGTAGTGAATTGATACGGGGTGGAGCATCAGCCAGTCAGAATATAGTTAACCTGCGCCGTGGGTCGTTGATGATTTTGCACTGACCCACACTATCACATTGTTCATCAAGTTCAAGCATCCATACCTTAAGTTTTCCCACTGGATCCACGAAACGTCACGACTTTGTCAATAAAGGTATTTACGAGAATAATAAATTGTGTGTTGTGTGGACGCTTTACCCAATTCATGTACCCAACACGCACGCTCACGTGAATTACACGCATTCTCTCACACAATGGACAGGAACACATTACAATCACGTGGTGCGAGGCGGCTCAGCTATTTAGAATTTAGAATTGCCTTTATTTCTAATTTTGTGGGCTCAGTGAACATTTCCATTGCAATGGGAAGGAAGCCGGAGTGCCCGGAGAGAATCCCCGACGATCGTCTCGAATAAACGGTGCAACGTATGAGAAGGAAAAATTCTTCACCCCGAGTGGGACTCGAGCCTGACCTCTCGATTTGGTGTGGCGAAGTCTCTTAAGGCCCGATGCACACGAGCGTCAGCGTCATGATGCCGAGCGGCGGATCTGACTCCCGGCGACAGTTTCAAGGCGCCGCCACGTGTGCATGACATCGGCGCCTGGCGACAGGCAACGGCATCAATGATGCCAGGCGGCGGAATCCTTTGACGCCGCGTATAGAACATGTCCTATTTCTGCTGCTGACGCCGCGCTGCAGACTTGGTTTCAGCCAATCAGAAAGCAGTGTGGGTCAGCGCGTGCAGTGTGGGCTCAGCGAACAGGCCGTGCAGGCGAATGACGCCGAAGCCAAGTGTGCATGCAAACGGCGCACACCGCACGCTCACGCGAGGCGTATGATGCAAGACAGCCTTCGCTGCTTGCTTCATGGTGCTGACGCCGACGCTCGTGTGCATCGGGCCTAACTGAACCACTAGACCACCGACATTGGGGACTGAAGTGCGCACCAAAACTTTGGCGATCAGTTTTGGTTGTAAACAAACAAATAAACAAAACGTGATGTTAAACCAAATACAGGGACCGAGCATTTAGACTGATCACTGCTGCATATTTCAAGTGTTGGCTGATCCGTTCAGTCACTGTAATCACATACAATCCAGCCGAAAGTGGACAGGTGAACTATGATGTCGTATTTCACAAGTGTGCTTCATAAATTGTTGAAACATGCGCCGGAACCCAAGAGCCCAATCCCGACTGTCCCCTGACCACTACATGAAAAGACTAGTTTAAAAGAAACAGCCACTGCACACCAGTTGGAGCCACTTCAAGCCACTATTACGCAAGGCGTGGGCCTTCCCCGGCATAAGCCAAAGACCGTTGCAGATTGCATAATAGTGGCTTGAAGTGGCTCCTAGTGATAGGAAGATTTCAAGTAAAAACGCGATAGTTTTTGCTTGGGCCTTTAAGTGTTCGGGGGGGGGGGGGTGACCCCACAGTTGCGTGAATCAGTTTCTCGGGTGTTATGAACGTTTCCCGTCAGTCAGTGGTACCGACAGGGAACAACGCAGCCGGTCAGTCTTCGCCGCCGGGTGTTTAATCAGTACAAGGGTGGGTGGGTGTTTGGGAGTTTAACGTCCTTTTCTACCACATAAGGGTGATATCAAAAACGGGGCAACGAGAACAAAGGCCAGTACAAATATTTGGCCCAGCCGGCGGGATTCGAACTCACGACCCGAGCATTGAGAGTCCAACGCTCTACCATTCGGCCACCCCGGCTCCCCCGTGTTTAGTACAAAGTCCGACCTTAATGACTGTATACAGTACTCATGAGGTTCAGAAGTGAAACCGAAACCAAAATCGTGCATGTAAAACTTCTATTCTGCGAAACCGAAAGTAACGTAAAATTCCAACAACAGCGGCCACCGGGGCGGAGGGAAAACACCGCAAAAAACGAAAGTAGGCCGTCATACAGCCAGTCAGGTTATGTCCCTTACTTACAGTCAGTGGCCCGGACAGCATTCCGCAGTTGATCACTGAGCCACCACTGACTTCACTTTGCAGTTGTTACCCACAAGAATGAAACTCTGAACATCCGACCGAGGGTCTGACGAGCTCATACGACACTACGTGTGGGGAAATGATGACGAGCCTATGTGTTGTGGCTGAGGGTTTCACTAAACAAGCGTCACCCGAGTCCGTGATTCACACGGTCTCCTCCACTACTGGCATTTCCTTCCAGCGCGTAGCAGTCGCCGCACTGAATACTCTGTGGCGAAAGGAAAATGATAGCAAAACAGCTTGGATCCTTCCACTGGAATCGTTTCAAGGTATGTAGACATACGAGATCTGTTCCATTTTCCCTAACCGAACGAGTGAAACTGTTAAAATTTCGCGACAGGCTTCTGCGCAGCTGTAACCTGCCCAGTGCTGACTTAATTAACTCAGTGTAAGTTGAGTGCCGGCGGGCGCAACAGTGAGCTGCAATGACTGAGAAGGTTCAGTCACGGTGACTGTGACGCCGCTGCCAGTACAGACCAGGAAGAAACGGTATCAGTATAAACGCTCCTTTTGTGGTGATAAACACACGGTAGCGATATGCGTGGCACGTTTGTGTCGCCAAGTTTCCCGCAGTGGTAGGACAACAGAGGGTTAGGTCACCGCTATCAAAGATCTTGGAAATGCTATCGTCTCGATACAGGGGACACAACTTCTTTTCCGACTATGACAAACGTTAGAAGTTATCTCGCTTGGATCGACTTCTCGTTTTACGACAAGACTATTGAACTCAATTCCTGCCAAGTAAGTTTGGGGTTGCGCACCGGTGGCCTAACAACAACAACAACAAAAATTAAATAAATAAATAAATAAATAAAAATAAAATTTAAAAAATCCACGCAGACATGCATGCATTAATTAACATGTCTGCATGGATTTAAATTTAGCCTCGGTGGGAGTGTTGCAGTTTGATCATTATACTCATGCTTACTGATATAAGAGCCCTAGAGCAACCGTTAATCTTGCCCGATTTTTGCATACAGGGCCAAAACCGAAAAAGAGTTTTAAAAAAAAACACGTGATTATCTATTCTATAAATGATTCGCTGATCCCGCATTGACTGACAGCTCGATTGATTCATTCTTTTCATTTGTATGGTCACAATGTAAGTTAGTTGTCAGTTGTTGTTGCACTTGAAGTTTATTGCGTGTATACTATTTTACTAATCCGTCAGCACGCTTCTTTCAGACGAGCAGAGATGTCTGCACGTGCTTCATTCACGTGCACGTGCAGCATGTGTTCCCGTAGAGGAGCAACACGAGGTGAAATTGAGTCTGATTTCACTCTGTCTCATCCCGACACCCGTTTCCTGGATCACTCCGGTAAAACACACTTCAGATTTCAGATTTTGTCCTCTCTGTTTTTCTTTTAAGACAAGTCTGTGTTTTTCTGGTCGTTCACTCTGGAATTCACTTCCGCAACACATAAAAAGTGCACCAACCCTCTCTCTCTTTAAGAGCAACACTCCACTGTTCGTGAAGTCATCGTAAGACTGACTTCGAGTTAGTTAGTTAGTTATTTGGGGCTTAACGCCGCGCAAGCAACAAAGACTATTTCGCGGCGAGTAGGACTTCGAACGCATGCTTTACTATATATGTTATATATACTAATCAGTGCTGTTGCCATTTTACTACAAAATGTGTGTGTGTGTGTGTGTGTGTGTGTGTGTGTGTGTGTGTGTGTGTGTGTGTGTGTGTGTGTTTTGGTTTTGTTTGTTTGTTTTTTCGCTCTTTGACACTGTACTTTATCGACATCAGTGTACAGTTATTATCCTTGACGTAACCTGTGTGTGTGTGTGTGTGTGTGTGTGTGTGTGTGTGTGTGTGTGTGTGTGTGTGTGTGTGTGTGTGTGTGTTGGATTGCGCCTTCCTTTTGTGTAGTGTAGCTGTTCTTTATAGTTATGTAGTAGCTGTAGCAACGGCAAGTTCGAAAATTGACCTTTGTGTTAAAGCTTTAACCGTTGATAAATATGTTGTGATGGTGTTGAGTGGAGTATGCAGGCAGGGAGACAAAACACAGCGGTCGCTATGACATGAGTTTTATTGCAACAGGAAAACAGCAACAAATGGCAGAGCGGGGAGCGACAATCCGTGCAGTGACTCGCGGCAGGGCTGGCTGGCGATTGTCCAGTGAGGCGTAGCTCGCGGCTACTTATGCGCCCAGCGCGAGCCGCAAAGAAAGCAACGGCCGCTCGCAGCAGAAACAAGGGCTAGATGCTCTCGAGCGGCGAAATCTGTGTTTGTTTACACACAGAAAACTAACAATAGCGGGCGTAATACAACAGCTACAAACTTCAAACAAACTGCATTGAAAAGAGCGTGAAAAGTACTCTAAGATGGCATAAGTTTGGAACATTACCATAGTACAGAGAATTTCCGATCGCCGATTTAAGAGCGCAAAGACAGGGACCACGCATTTGAAAAGGGGTGAAAATGGCAAAATACACCCGTTAAACTACAAAACAGCGCTAAAACCAAAACATGATTAGAGAATACAAACTCTTCTAAAACTACTATAGTTTACATGAAAACTCTAGGTTAAGTGACTGCGGAGATTTAGCACTAAATGGACACAAACAAACACAGCTAACTGGCACATGGCTATCGTAGATCCGCAACGCTGCACGCGTGCGGTAGCCTAAAGGCGAACAAAGCCGGCGGCACACAGCTGGCCGGAGAACCTAGGGTAGTGGGCGAGAGGGTCCAAACCACTCGGCTACAAATAAAAAGGCATTGTCATTGTCATTTGTTTACATTTAGAGCGAATAAGCAAAACGGCAGAGTCACCAGCAATGGCTGTACGTTTTGACAAGCACATCCTGCTTTGGACGTGTTCAGCCCACCAAATTTGAAAAATAAATGCAATTCTAAATTTCGAAGTTTAAATAGCTGAGCTGACCCTTCCTACCAAGTGATTGTAATGTGTTTATGTCCAGTGTGTGAGAGCCAGAATGCGTATGATTCACGTGAGCCTGCGTGTTGGGTTTAGTTCGCGGTGCTTTGAGCCGATTCATGAAATTGGGTAAAGCGCATATACAATACTCATTATTATTATTCTTATTATTGTTATTATTTTTATCCATATATTAAGCCTACTTCAGTTGTCACCGCACTTTTTGAATTGAATCTTTTTTCTCCTTCTTTTTTTTTTTCTTCTTTTTTTTTTGAGGGGGGGGGGGTATTTTATTTTACTGGTTCACCGAATTGAGACAACAAAATTCACTAGAACGATCAGATAACATTATGTCGCGTTTACTGTGTATCCGCAGGCTTCCACTGGCAGCAGCCCGGACTATTCTTTGAAACAACTCTTTTCAGAGTCTGGACAAAACCTTGTCTCTGACGATGCTGATTATGAAGAAGGTATAATATACATGCATATACATTCATGGTCATACTGGAACCGGCTAAAACAAAGTTTTTTTTTTTTAAAGATGGGAAGCAGGTCCATTCCTAGACCGCTTTAGACGGGTTTTTTCCCTTCTTCTTTTTTCGTTTGTTTTGTCTCTCCTTCGTCATTTTCCCATTTATAAAATCTATATTGACCTCTCTCTCTCTCTCTCTCTCTCTCTCTCTCTCTCTCTCTCTCTCTCTCTCTATATATATATATATATATATATATATATATATATATATATATATATATATACACACAAAGTCAATGTTTTCCCAGAGAAAAAAGGATAACATATCATACGTATTCTAGGATGACATTCGATCTACCGCCATACAAGTATTACTCGTTTCTAGGTGAAGCTTCGGTTGTTTTTAAAGGTAATACAAATATACGGACATTTGGTGGTAGACAACATACAACAAAACAATGTTGTGAGCCATTTTCCCGCTAAAAAAACAACAACAAAAAACCCCTTAATTGAACTGTATTTGTAAATTATTATATCAGATGCAGAGCACGATCATTGGAGTGATGAGGGTCCCTACGCTATGGGCACGACACACTGGGAGGATGAGCAGGAAGAGTTTGGCTGCTCCTCGTACCCTGCAGACCTTGACCTTTACGAAGGAAACGTCGAAGAAACCTTCCTTGGCAGCTGTCCTAGGAGTGGCTTCGCTGAAGAAGATCCGATCAACATGTACGACCTGCTCGGCTCGGTAAAGTGGGTCAAGGTCGCCATGTCGGACACTCAGGGCAAGTTGATGCAGAACGAAGAGACCCGCGAGTACATCACGGAGAAGTTCAAGGCCCAAGGTCTCAAGGCCGTTGTCATGACAGACAACCAGGGCAACGTGTCAGTGAGAGCCTTCACAGATGCGGACCTTGTGGAAGCCGGCGTCATTGTCCGCACGTCGGTGATCGACCACGCCTTCCAGGTCATATAACGCCTTTCACTTCTACACTCTGGCTTCTAGAAATGTTAGTTAGGGCGGCAAAATCTGCCAAATAATTTCTAAACCAAAACAGACAATGGCTTCCAGCAGCAAGACAAGCCTACTTGCAGCATGCAAAAAAGTAAAGCCTCGAATTTGTAATTTTCCCAACCCACAGGTGCGGCGTTCTTGCCATCCCCACATACTGCAGTAGCTGAAAATTGTACACACTCTTATGCATGCTCTGCACGTCCCTAAAGATATGTTTAAAAACAGACCATCCATTAAATTGTCAAATCTGTTGTTCAATACGGCTCTTGTCACCCTTTCTCACATACTGGGGTAATTATGTACTTTTAGGAACTTTAAAACGTCAAAGAGAGATTCATTTGAGTATAAATACGGTTCCTTTTAATTCCTAACCTGCTTTCATTTGCATTCCTTTCTGTGACCTCTAGATGAGCAGAAAGTCGGCTGATGTGCTGGGACTTCCGGCCTGGCATATTCTGTCCCGAACACTCACTGACAGGCACCAAGGGATGCTGCTTCTCTCACCACTCGCTACCAACAGGCTGACTATAACAGCGACGGACAACAACCTGGATGATGTCGTCCAAGAGGTCGAACGCTTCGTCGAAAAGAACACGGTCCACACTGAAGTGGTCCGCCTCTCGACTAGCCGTCACAAGTTCTTCGTCACGTTTTTCCTTCAGAAGGTCAAGGCGATCAACAAGGAGCTTGAAGCCCACAGGGTGAATATCGACATCGTCTGGAAGAAGCGGATCGGCGAAGTGCTCGTGAAAGGCACCAAGCAGGGGCTGGTGCTGGCGAGGGAGAAGCTGACGGAGCTGGAGGCGAAGATCGTGTGCCACACTTACAAGGAGAAGGATCGGCTGAGAGTGAAGGTCCTCACTTCGTCTGACAAATCCTACGAGGCAGACCTGCATAATGCGTGCAAAGAGAGTCGCTGCATGTACTCCTTCGAACAGGAGGAACCTGGCCTGGAGGCAAGTTTTTAGTTAGTCTTTTTTGCCGTTGCATTGCGTGGCAAAACTGTGAAATCAGATAACTAATATGAAATATAAAAACGTACAAAACGAAGCGTGTGGTAGGTTTAGATCTTCTGTCGGAGCTAAATGAAATTTGATAGACATAGGCTTGCTGTTTATATTTAATTTTGAATTGGAATTGGGCATGTCTTTACTTTTCTTTATTAAATTATATACAAAAGAGAAGAATCAAAGGTACAAAGAGACGGCGGATGGCGGTTTGGCGAAACAGCCAAGATAACGTTGAACTCACGTCTTTCTGTCTTCATTCCGACTTTCACATCACTCGTGTGTGGTGCTGAAGAACGTTAAGCTAACAACCAAACAATCAGCCAGCGAAGACTGAAGATAATCATGCATTATGTGATCTGCAGGTAGTGGATGGTGAAACTGCACCCGAAGGTGCAGCAGCAAGACTACCAGAGGAAGGCTTGAACGTGTTTGCCTTTGCTGGTGACAAGGGCAGCTGTTTTGGTAGGTATTGTCCAGTTGAGATTTGTTGTCATTGTAAAAAGATATTTGTAGACATTTGGAAACACGCCAGCAGCAATATTATAGATAAAGTGCAGTATCATGGTATTAAATCACCGTTACTTTTTATGCAATGGCACAAAGCTATCTCTTTGCTAATAATTTACTGTTGTTGCTGTTGTTGTTGGTTTCAGACCCAAAAATATCACCTGCAGACACAGAGAGGACGATAAAAGTGTCCGTGGTTCAGGGTGATCTTGCTGAACAGAAGGTGGCGATTGTACTTACATTGCCCCCCCCCCCACTCTCTCTCTCTCTCTCTCTCTCTCTCTCTCTCTCTCTCTCTCTCTCTCTCTCTCTCTCTCTCTCTTTCCCTCCCTGCCTTATGCAGCCGAAACGCTCCACATTGTTTTATGCTAACTGCTAAGTAATGTCAGGTTGTTACTTTATTTGAAACGCCATTTTTTTTTTTAATCGCCACAGCATGTGCGTGCACCAACATACAAAGGGAAATAACATGTCACCTGACTATCGAAATGGCAGTGCTGCAAGAGTGTGTTCAGCAGGGACTATCTGCACTTAACCACCAGGCTTGTTTGTATCATGACTTCAGCAGAATTTGAAAGGACAGCATGTCTTCTTTATTTCATTTTCAAACATTGTGGTGAACTCCGCCATTCCACACAATACTCTCTTCTTTGCCACAGGTTGACGTGATTGTGAACACAACTACTCCTGAACTCAGCTTGAGGTCTGGAGCTGTGTCGTCTGCCCTGTTAAAGAGAGGAGGACCAAAGCTTCAGAGTGAATGCAACTCTAAACATCCAGATGGTGTAAAAGCTGGAGATATCGCCAGTACCAAAGGACATGGGCTGGACTGCAAAATGGTCTATCATACAACGCTTCGCCACTGGTCACCTACTAAAGGTGTCAAGGTAGTGCAC
>JACVVK020000286.1:30000-102500 GCA_018292915.2 Batillaria attramentaria
AGCAGGAGATCATCAAGATCGGCGAGCAGCACGACGTGAAGATCCACCTGAAGACAAGACTCGGCCGTCTAGCAGCTACAGGACTCAAGATGGACGTCACACAAGTGTTCGCAGACAAACGTCTCTCTGACGTCTTCGACGTTGTGGCAAAAAGACTGCACGAGCAGCAGCTCTCTAAAGAGCTAGGTAAAGACAACACCTGGTGGCTCTAGGGTACTGGCATGATCTGTCTAGATTTGTATGGTGTTAGGCAACGGCCTGTCCGGTGGAGTGTAAATTTCACCAAAATTTGTGACGCACTCAGAACTCACAAGTTCTAAACACACACACACACACACACACACACACACACACACACACACACACACACACACACACACACACAGCCCTTGAAGCTCTTTTATCTCATGGACTGCAAGATTGTATTCGGGTTTTTTTTCAAGTTTTGTCTTTTTTTTATTATATATATACCCCCCACCCACCCCCCACCCCCCTCAACCAAGTGCAACCAGATGTCAGTCCTGTTTGATTGACACGGATTATGGCATTGTTTCTTTTGTTTTGTTTTGTTTTTTGTTTTTCTTTCTTTTTGTGGGAATCAGAAAGAGGGTCCAGATAGGACCGTTTTGGAAGGTTTGAATTTTGTTTTTGTACTTTTCTCTTCGTTTTCCTTTTTTTTCTTCCTTCCATCATCATCTTCCCTTTGTTTTATTTGTTTTTTTCTTTCTACTTTCTTCTTTTTTTTTAAAACAAATATTGCCAGCAAAGTTTTAAGTTAATACAGCTTTCATTTAGCACATACACAGTAACACCAACTTCTGATTATGGCATTGTTATTTTCGCACTGGAATACGATAAACTTTTGTTTCAGAAATGTGTAAACCACCCGACTGGTGGGCGGCTCACAAACCCAGCGAGCACGTGAAGCTGGTGAGGTTAGACCCGAACAGTACCGAATTTCAAGCTGTTGAGGACAGATTCACAGGAACTGCCTGGCACTCTCGTGCAGGGTTTTACGGAATGGCGCTACGGAGTCCTCCAAGAATACACAGTGTAAGATTAAAGTGATTTCTTTTCTTGCACTCACATTACTGGTCTTTTTCTTCTGGTCAGTCGGTCTAGCTGCGGGGGGTGGAGGGGTTTGGGGATCTTATGTCTACAGTAAGGGGGGAGAAGGGGCGAGGAGGGGGGGGGGTCAAAGACAAGGGACGCTTGGAAAAACGCCTTTTAAAAATTTTGAGCTTTTGGGGGGCATTCCAGCCCATGACCTTCCGATCTGGGGATCCGATCCAAATTTCGAGCAGCTGAGCGGCTCTTCACTTCATCTGTGCTTTTAGGGCGCGCATTTATGGAGAAAAACAGTCACAAACGCAGGCTGTATTGTACTTCTGTTTTTGCTTTTTTATTTCCTTTTTTGACTCACTCTGTGTTGTGTGTGTGTGTGTGTGTGTGTGTGTGTGTGTGTGTGTGTGTGTGTAATTGTTATTTCAGATTGATCGCGTACAAAACCCGACACTGTACCGACAGTACACAACAAAGAAAATCCACATGGACAAGCAGAACAGGGGAGTTCAAAACGAGAAGATCCTGTGGCATGGGACACAAGACAGTAATGTTCAGAACATCAACCTGAATGGCTTTAATCGCGGATACTGCGGCAGAAACGGTAAGTGTGGAATGTAAGTGCGATGTATTCAGATATCCAAACTAATATGGGCAAATAATTATACAGATTTTTCTTAGATGTTATCAGTGTGTTTGTACTCCAATTTCGTTTGATGTATTTTTGTTTTCTAATTGTACATGTGCATGATCAGTTCAGCTGAAATCAGTTTATTTTCAATGCTTGCTTGTTCTGCTACAGGTGATGCTCAGTGTTCTGTTAGTCTTTTGCCCATTGTTCCATTCACCCCCTAAAACGAATTTCTCCTAGTGAACTGTACAATAAAGTCATTTTAATTCAAAAGAATTCTTGGAAATTCCATACGTTATAATTATTATGCAAGTATTGCAGTTTGTTTCTTGCGTGTTCACTTGTGAGGTCTGCATGTGAAATTCTACGAGAGTATTTTGGGTCTGAATGAACGTGGGATCGACACAACTTTGCGCTGTAGTGTATGTGCTTCCACTTTTACTTCAGCAACGTCATACGGAGAGGGAGTTTACTTCGCTGTCGACGCGAACTATTCCACCCAGCGGACGTACTCCCCGCCGGACCCACAAGGCCTGAGCTACGTGTATCAGAGCAAGGTGCTGGTTGGACATTGCACACAAGGGGCAGCTCGTATGAAAGTGCCGCCATCTAGAGACGGACCAATTCTCTACGACTCCTTGGTGGACAATCCGCGCCGTCCCTCCATTTACGTCATCTTCAACGACACCCAGGCCTACCCGGAATACCTGATCACATTCCAGTGAGACGCTCGTGCGAAGACGTTAACCCTTTCTATACTGACGTTACCATTACACGTCTGGCAACACCTGCCTGTTTTCCTTCTTTTTCCCCCCCTTCTTTATTTTTTTACCGCCAAGGACAAAAATTTTGTGCCGATATTTCCCCCCCTAAGACTGGCATTTTTTCGAGAATGCCAAGTCTACTGACGGTGACTTTATGGGAGGTCATGTGACAAATGTTCATGTACGCTTTACAAGAATTAGGCCTACGTATACTACGTACGTGTAATGATATCGACAGCAGTGTACTGCTGATCCTAGAAATACGTACCTTGTGCAGGTCTGTACTGTAGACCATAATGAAATCACTTACTGAGAAACACAAATACGACCTTTTCATTGTCACCATTCCTCATAACGAAACTATATTCATTTTCAAATGATACACTTCGCGTTTATCTGTTGCGCGTTTTTAAGGAGGGAAAGCCTTGCGAAACTCGAGTACAGCCGGGAATATTTCATTCCTCTCAATATTCTTCAAATGACATCCTGCATTAGGGATACTGTTTGAATATATCAGCCTGTGTATCATATTTGGATTTTTCTTTGTTTCTTTCTCTCCTTTCTTTCTTTTCTTTCTTTGATGAGCTGCGAAAAGGGCTATAGTTTTTTGTAGTTTTTGCTTGCTTGGTTGTTTTGGGGGAAGGGGGTTGTTGTTCTTTTCTTGTTGTTGTTGTTTTTTGTTGTTTGTTTGCTGTTGTTGTTTTTTCCTATCTTCATCATTTTCCCGTTTCATTTTTCTCAACTATCATTTTACTTATTTTTCGTGTTTGCATTATAAGCAAATCAGGGGGTGCTAATAAATGAGGTGATGGAGAGACATTTCAACACCTTTTTTATACAATAAGAATTAAGTGGTTTATGAAGGCCGTAGTTTGTCTTCAGCTGAACGTGTGTAAAGCAAGTTGTTTGGGGAAGGTCTTTCCTCTGAAAAGTAAAGTAATTTATGAAATGTATTGATCGTTTCGTGCAATATTGATATTTTGTTACATGTACCACATTTTCTATTGATTGTGCATGTTGCCATCTTTGTTATACAGGTCTGGTTAAATAAGTTGTGAATGGGATTTCTCGGTAGTGGCACATTTAGCTTGGATTGTCTTTTCATGCACTTTGTCAAACTTCCTTGGATCAAAACTATCTATAAAAGCACTGTCACACAGTACACTGGCATGTCAACACTATCTTAATCTGAATAAAGCTGGTAGACATTGTCACGATATTTAGTTTTTGTTTATTTTGTATTGTTTCTGTAAAAAGTGTCGTATATGTGGTGAACTTTAGTTACAGGTCACCTTTTGGCATCTCCAGATTCTGTGTACCATTCTGAAACAAACTTTACTAAATAATATTACGTTGTTTTAGATAAGAAACCAAACTGTTTCAACATCACGACAAAATCGATGTTTTGCAGTATGAAATCGTCATGAAACGAACACACAAAAAGCCACAAATACCAGAAAACTTGTTTTCCATCTTTATTTTTGGAAGTTTGGACAAATCATCACCTGTTTCACGTAATCTAAGGCACCGAATACCTAGGAAAATAGTATATGCTAAAAAGACAAACTCAAATTGCCCTTGTTAGAAAAGCAAATCACATATACAACGACTGTTACCATCCTCTCAATGCACCACTTTTTGTCCGGCAGACGTTTTAAAGGCCCACTGGCACGTAAAAACATGTACAAGAAGTCATCTGTCCCATCTGCCATCACTGTGTTAAAACGGTTCACTTTAGTAACCACGGGCACGTATGCGTGTTTGTATGTGTGGGGGTGGGGGAAGGGGAGAGAGAGAGAGAGAGAGAGAGAGATTTGTTTTTATTGTGAAACAAATTTAGAGTTTGACAGTATGTATGATCATGTTTTAAATTCTTGTTTAAGTTTTTGTTTGATCTTAACGTTTAACTCTATTTTATATATTTTAATGACTGTGCTTTATCTTATCTGCGGCAGAGCCAAAGAAGATTTTCTGTTTTAGACTGTCTCTTAAACAGACAAAAAAGTATTTTGAATTTGAAATGCAACTGAAAGCCAACAGGTCAGGGCAATACAGTGACAGTTACAACACCATGCAACATCACGCAAAACAAAGTCAACAGCGATGGTCTCGTTCCTCCGAAGATGAAGAGCACTGGCGAATTTTCAGCAGTCCCATTTCAGCGTCATCGATCACGTGCTCAAGAGGTGCGTCACCAAGGCCTTGTACGTACTCAAGTGGAATTCGGCCTCTCGCGTTTGCCCGCTCACCTGCAGCGTGAACATAAACATCCATTGTTTAGCACCTTGATGTCATTTGAGCAAAGCCAAGTACAAACACCCGAAACAAAAAGAAAGAAGTATATTATTTTTTTTAAACCACCACTCAAAGCGATGTGTATATACACAATACATGCTTATATATACATAATGAGTCTAGAGATTATTCAGTGTAAAGAATCGTACCTGCTTAGGGCTTGAAACTGAACAACTCATGCTGATGTAAAATGGAGTGCCCTATGCAGTGTGTACGAACCTGGTTTTACTGGACTAGGAGAGGAGATTTAGATTTTCCACATTTGATTGACAATACCGTTTGATTTGATGAACTCCAGATGCAGTCCTTATATTCCGGTATACTTACCTCCCCTTACACGGGGTCTGTATCTGGCCAAGTTCACATCGTCTGCCTCCATGTCAGGCGTTTCCTCAACAGGTTGGTTTGGTGGGTTTTCTGGGACGGGGGTTTGCAGCTGAGCTGGTTTGTGCGTCCAAAGTGGCATTGACCAGTTCTTCTAGGCCCGATGATAGAGGTTGGTTTGGTGGGATTTCTGGGACGAGGTTTGCAGCTGAGCTGGTTTGTGCGTCCAAAGTGGCATTGACCAGTTCTTCTAGGCCCGATGATCTAACACAGACCTCTGCAACATGCAAAGACTTTGCCTTTAACCTCAACACATTCCAAGAAATAAATCTGAAAAAAAAAATTCAACAAATCTAAATTAGGTCTACTTATCACTCTCTATAAACAGTGCCATCGATTGGCATCCTTATCTGAATCAGCTTCCAAATGAATAAAGGTATCCACGGTATCCACAATATGTCCACCCACCCCACCCCCCCCCCCCCCCCCCCAACCCCCTCCCCCAAAGGCTACAATACTGAATCACCTAGCATTTCCCCCGAAGAAAAAGAGGGTAAACTGCCCTCGGAACTTTTAGACTCTTAGCTCATCTGAGGAGGTTCTACCACTGATTTGGAAGATTATGTGAGGGAGGCATGAATCAAAATTTCCGACGCGTAGGATGTATTGGACAAACCATCTTCCTACGTCTGTCTATACATATATTACGTTCTTAAATTAAATTAGGCAGCATTTCAAACGCTGTTGGTATAGATATGAAAAGTAAAGTAGATATAAGTCAGAAAGGATAACAGCTACAATGTCTTGCTGATAGCATATGACTGAACGTTTTGTTGTTGTTGTTGCACAGAGAGAGAGAGAGAGAGAGAGAGAGAGAGAGAGATGGGGGGGGGGGGGGGAGTGAGAGAGCACAGTGTACCTTCATCTGGACAACTTTGGTTGAGGTCGATAACATCCTCTCTGTTGAATATGTCTGTTTCCTCGCTAGGGTAGCTGGTTACATCTGAGTGAGTGACATGAAACAGTGGCATATTGTACACAAGCAAACAACAGGAAATAGGTAGCGTGTGGCATTTTGACATTTAACCTGAAAAACTTGCAACAAATACTGCTGCTATGAAATATGGCGAGTTACGATGTCAAATGAAAGTACTAAATTGAATTAATTTAGCTCAAACAAAACACAGCAGTGATACAATAATATTTTGTTTAGGTGAAACAACTTGTTTTGACTTAATTAGACACAGTTTAGATTCTTTATGACTCGAATGGGTTTCTTTCCATGGTTAAATGTAATACTGAGACATGTCTGTGTATCTGCTGTTTTGTAATTGATCCCCTTAAAAAGCGTACTTTGTTGAAATAAATTTGTTTTGTCTGACTAAGCGGGTTTTGTATTCCCTGGTATTCTGGTCATGTTTCTTAACTTTGCTTTCATGCTTAAGGGAAAAGAGTGTACAAGTTCTGTCTGTGCACAGTTCATAATAAGATATGTGCGAAATGGAATCCGCAAGGAAATAAACAAGAACTTTATCTAAAAATTGGAGACAAAGTTCTCAATATTTTAAATCCATCTACTATCTTCATGCTTCTAACAAGGCAAAGTTATAGAAACTCAACTCACCAGAAGCGTGGCTGGGTCCTGACAGATCTACAACATCTCCTGTGTTCAGTGGGTCTTCTTCTTCCACAGGAGAAATAGTAATGGTATGCTCAGTTGTATCTGGGTGGAAAGAAGCAATGGCCGCTGGCCAGTCTGCATAACACAGAAACGACATGACAGTGTTTTGTTGTTGTTTTTGGGTTTGTTTGTTTTTAACATGATTTACGCTGTGAGATTCTTTCCAGATTTATCCAGAGATTCTTTCTAAAAATAATGAGAAGAAATGAATATCTATACTTATAAAATCTATCCGTCTGTGGTCAGGAGTTCTGATCAATTTCATTACAGCAGTTCTAAAATCATTCTCAAAATATCTCTCAGGACCCTTCAAATAAAAGCGCCAAAAATACGTTTCCAACCAATCTAAGGCTACTCAGAAGACTTCCACGAGTATATTTTCAATTTTAAAAGAGTGTCCCCAAAATAGTCTTTCAAACAGACAATGTAACAATTGCGCCAGTCAGTTCCCTGAGAGTTTATATGTTGTTTTTGTTGTTTATTTATTTATAAACAAAATGACACAATCTTTTTTCCCAACATAGTCACAACCTTTATTGATAAAGTCATGCAATTTCAAAGATGAGACTTGAAAATTGACTGAGATACACTCATTTGAATGGAAGGATGGGAGATTTTTTTTTACCCACGGGGTATTGCGAAGGTTAAGAGCTATTTTATCTTCCTTCTCCTGTGTCCAAAATTGGGTGTCACCTGACAGGAATGTTATGTTACTCCTTTACAGTGCTCGGTGACACGGTGGTATGGTGAGTCTGAAATGTATTTTGTACCACTGCATTAAACTGGAAAGACAGTTGTCTGAACAGTCAAACTGGAATAATATTCAAAAGTTTATTCAACTCACCAGACGTGCATCTGTCACCTGACAGATCTAAAACATCCCCAGTGTTCAGTGGATCTTCTTCCTCAATGGGGCTGATCTGATCGGTTGTGTTCGAGTTGGAGGAATAATGGATGGCATATTCTGTAACACACAGTAATTACGAATTTACATGATCTACACTGTAATGAAACCTAACAGAAATGCCTGGAGTATTTACCAGTCATTCAAGCATTAGCAGACGAACCGCTGAATCAGACAATGTTTTACACATTTTGTACCGCTCCTTTTCGGTCTTTGGCCCTGTATGCAAAAAAAAAAAAAAAAAAAAACAGTTCAGTTTTCCAGTTCCCGGATGCAAATTAATTTATTATTTCACAACTTTGAGAACTGATGGGCCAGTTTTTTGTTTTTTTGTTTTTGTTTTTTCTTTTAACTTCAGTTGTTCGTTTATTAATGGCATCAACATTGAAAAAATTCAGAGCGTTATGTCACAATTTCTGAACTTGAACCCACCTGTAGACAAAGCCAAAACATCCTCTGTATTGGGAGGATCCGTTTCTTCTACCGGTGGGTGAGTGGCAAAGCTAGGTGCAGCTTCACGTCCTTCAGGTCCAACATCTTCAGAAACAGAAGAAAAACATCAGGCTTGTAGTTCAGAATACTGTCTTAAATATAACATAATTTAGGTTTGAAAATATGCATATGAATTTATTATTTCATAACAAATTGAATTGTGGGCCAGGCTCTTTTCTAAACTACAGCTGTTCGAAAAAATAAAATTTCGAGTCAGAAGAGTTTTGTGTCACATTTTCTCTAACAAGAACCCACCTGCAGACAGAGCCAAAACATCTTCTGTATTGAGAGGATCCACTTTTTCTACCGATGGGTGAGTGGCAAAGCTAGGTGGAGCTTCAGGTCCTGATGCTGTAGACACCATTTGTCCCAAGATGGAGCAAGCATCCCTACCAGCATCTTCAGAAACAGGAGAAAAAAATCAGGCTTGTAGTTCAGAATGATGTTTCAAATAACACATAACCCAGGGCTGAAAAATCAATGCCTGACTGCGGGCAGAATTCTAATGTACTGAAGCATATGAATTTATTATTTCATACGAATCAGAATTGTGGGCCAGGTTTGTTTTTAACTACTGCTGTCCAGAAAAATAAAATTTCAGAGTCAGAGGAGTTGTGTGTCACAATTCATTTAACATGTTTTAGAACAGAACCCACCCGTAGACAGAGCCAAAACATCTTCTGTGTTGAGAGGATCCGCTTCCTCTACCGGTGGGTGTGTGGCGAAGCTAGGTGTAACTTCAGGTCCTGATGCCGCAGACACCATTTGTCCTGAGTTGCAGCCAGCATCCGTACCAACATCTTCAGAAACAAAATCAGGCAAACAAAACATAAGCCAGGGCTGAAAATCAATGCCGGACTGCGGGTAGGAAGTCAAATGTACTGAAGCACATGAATTTATATTTCATAACAATCAAAATTGTGGGCCAGGTTTGTTTTTAAGTACTGCTGTTCAGAAAAAATAAATTTCAGAGAGTCAGAAAAGTTTTGTGTCACAACTTATTTAACAAGTTTTAGAATAGAACTCACGTGTAGACAGAGCCAAAACATCTTCTGTATGAGAGGGTCCGTTTCTTCTACAGGAGGCTGAGTGGCGAGGCTAGGTACAGCTTCAGGTCCAGTTGCTGCAGACACCATTTGTCCTGAGTTGGAGCCAGCATCCCTACCAGCATCTTCAAAAACAGAAACAAATATCAGGCTTGTAGTTCAAAATGTTGCTCCAATGATAGCCAACTCTTGCAGCTTTCGTGGTTTTCGGAACGGCAGAGAACAGTTCTGGGACGACATTTACCAGACCTCATCGTGAGACCAAGCTGTGTTTTCCAAAACTTTTTTTTTACAATGAAACTTTGTGTAACATGCATTGTATAGCATGCTTCAAAGAATCCCTGATTTCAAAGATTCAACAGAATTTCTGCATATCCTGGAACTGGCTCGGTGCCAAATTGTTATGTGAGGTAAAAGTCTGCTACTTGTGTTCCCCTTAAAATGCATTTCTCTACCATTGCCTGCAAAATGTACTTGATAAAATAGTTATTTTGTCTAGTCTGGCTGTTCAGTAAGAGTACGGAATGCGTCTTTGTGTCCGTATGCTTGATGATGATGATGATGATGATGATGATGATGGTGGTGAGGAGGAGGAGTGGGGGAGGGGGAGGAGGAAGATGATTCAGTGTGCAACTTTCACGCCGTTCAATAGGTTGTAAAATATACGCACAGGCTGCCTGCATCTGGGCCCCGTTTCTGCACCTTGCCAAGTCCAGCACATCGTCCCTTGTCAGAGGGTCAGTCTCTTGTAATGGTGGGCCCACCGGAGTGGGCCCCGAGGGCATAGTACGTGAGGGTGCCATTCGTCATTGTATGGTTACCACTTACACGTCTGAAAAGAAAACGTTTTGCAATTCAAGAGACATTTTGCAGATGTTACTTAATAAAATGTTTTGTTTGAGGCAGTAGACTTTGGAAGCATGTCAGTGGGCACATTTAAATTGTTTTCTTCGGGCAAATAGCGCCTAAGCTCCATGCTTGAAGTATCTACAAGCCGAGAATTTCACATTTTTTGTACAAAACACAAAGGTTTCGGGCTTGTTCGCAACAACTGAACACGAAAGGTTGACTCACAACCTCGTATTAGCCTCATGACTGGCATATGCACGATGGGCAGACAGGAGAGGGTGGGGGCGGGTGTTTGGGGGTTTAACGCCCCTTTTCCACCACATATTGGTGATATCAAAGACGGGGCAACGATGAAGAAGCCAGCACAAATATTTGGCCCCAACCCAGACAGGAGACGTTGCCAGTGCCAATAATAATAATAATAATAAGGCTCTGACCGGTGTCATTTAAACGTGATCATTGGTAAAATGTATAAAAGAAACTGTTGACGTATTGAGAAAGACAAAAGCGCCGGCCAGACAAGTCGACCGCACGTCTTACAAGATGGCGGCCAAATGTGGGTCAGACGTTTACGTCTCCGAGCACAAATGTACATTCCTTTTCCGATCAGTGACCATAACAAACTTGATTTAAGAGGCTATGATTTATGTTTGAGTGTGATTTCACACAATTGTGTGCCTAGGTGATCAAATAATTGAGAAAATACATCGTGTCCGATTGGATCAGTGCCCTAAATAACATAATCGTCTGTTTGTCTCATCCTTTCAAGAGAAATGGTACACGCTAGCGCTAAGGATAGTGGACAAGAAAGTATTTAACGTTATTAGTCACTATTCAATGATCAGAGCGCATTCCTCAAGAAAACTAACGATATAAATGAAAGCCGAAGAGGTTTTCAGTGTTGCGAATTCTCATACCTTTTGCCAAAGAACCTTGCCTGTTCCTGCTTCCGTGTAGACCTGGAAGAAAAATATATATGCAAATCTGAGGGGTTAGGCGGGAATTATGTATCTGTTCATCAAGGTCTTCAAAACGCGAAAACCTTTTGCTTGCCAAATTTGGCACTAATACCATTGTGTGTGTGTGGGGGGGGGGGGGGGGAGCAGCAGTAGTTCAGTGTTACCTCTTGGTATCTGACGAATAGACAGAAGAGTGACCCGGCTACAGGATAACCTTTCCTATATCTGGCCGTAAACTTGTAGGTTAAATTCAGCTGTTGGTTTCAGCTGGTGTCCTCTCTTCTCTGTGCGTCAGTTACAGAAAGGTCTTGACGTGTGTTACTAGAGCTTGGTGGTGTCGATTTTTACGGTGACCCAGAACCACTTGTTTGTAGCACTATCATCTACTTTACAGTGTGTCGGTCGGTCGAGCCTTCAAGTGGTATGCACCGCTTTGAATCGAGTGGCCCAGGCAATACAGTCTACACTTCAGCCCCAATAATCACGTGCTGTTTGGTGCACAACATAGCACGGGTTAGGGACGCCAGGCAGGCAACATCAGGTTTGAGGTGATTTTTTTTCGGGCTGAAACATGAACTGTAATACATCGTTGTTCTCGGCCAAGTCGGTCGTATGCATTCCATTCACATATGGTGTGTGTGTGTGTGTGTGTGTGTGTGTGTGTGTGTGTGTGTGTGTGTTATAATCAGGAGATCCCTCAGTCCGACAGATAAGTGATACTATCATGTGTGCACTCAGCGTGGGTCCGTTACAGACAGACGAAATGAGACAGATACAGGTCTGGAGAAGAATATCACATAGGAACAGGGCTGTGACATGCCTGCATCACGTGGGTAAAGTGCCTGCGACAAACCGCATATGAAAAGAACACAAATGTTAAGCAATAGACTGAAAAGGAAGAAACACAATACATACAATATATTTATTATTACTGACAAAAAGATGATAGGCTGTTCCCACAATTGAACTTGTTTCTAACAATCTTGCTCGTTCTCTGCGATTCATGACTCATTAATATCAGCCTTACTTTTAGCCGAGTGACAACCGTTTTAAGTTTAAAGCACGGATTTAATACAGATAAAGGTACTCCTGTGTGAAATTTGAATACACAAGCTCTTATCACTACATAGCAGGAGCACTGTCAGTCCAAGTTATAACGGGGGTTAATGGGACTGGTAACATACTTGCACGCAAGGCGGCACACACAACAACGACACTGAACGATTAGCAGCTATGCATGCCAAACACAGCGGCCCGGTTCGCATGCAGCAATGGCAGGCTGACACGCCACTTGCAGGGCAACGGGTCCGACACAAACTGGGTCATGTCTTAGCTTGCAACACAAAGCTGATTGAACTTGCTGTCTGATCTAGTACGCCTTTTAAGCTTCACATGAGCAACAATATGGTGTGTCTGGGTGCTGTTTTACGATGATCGACAATTTGAACGGTTTAAATTTTGTGTGCTCTTGCATTCAACAACAATAATATTACAAGGAAGCAGACGTACCGTGGTCGATCGCGTCGCCGCGGCGGGCGGATTTCAAATGCACAGTGCGATAAGCAAGGATAGAAACAGGATAACCTCTCCGCCCAGCATTTTGATCTACTTCAGCGTGATAAGATCCAAATAGCTGTGTGTGTGTGTGTGTGTGTGTGTGTGTGTGTGTGCCGGTGAAGAGTGGTCACAGCTGTTTTTCAAAACATTCATAATCATAATCTTGCACATTCACACTGGAGTGAACAACAATAATAAACAAATTACAGGGTCCAGCAACAATGACAGCAATGTGAAACTATGAACAGGAAGTGTTATCCATTTTCGACAGAAAAGCGACAAGAAAGCTTTGTAACTGCGTTTCAAGGTGTGGAATACCGACGAGTATTCTGATCCAAGACGCAAATCAACCCTGAGCTTTAGCGAAGGGTTGATTGTGTCTTGGGTCAAAATACGAGTTTCGATTAAAATAACTGTTTGGAGATTATTGCCTGCCGATGAGCTGCCTACCCACAGCTTTGTGCTCTGCCACGAAAAATGCGTGCTTGTTGCGGCAAGGGAGACAACTCATGCAGGCAATAATCTCTAAACAGGCTGAGAATGTACTGTGCTGGTGAATGCGACAGTTTTCATCGCTTCTGTGCACACTGTGAAATAACACGGGGACCTCAAAGTTGTTTGCAACTGTCCACTTTCCTTGTCACCGAGTATTTTTGTTTTTTCCTTCTTAAGTATCACTTAGCTCGGCTCGGTCTCGGTTAGCCCGACTTGGCCGTCGTCGCAGGGACCTAGAGTTATCGACGGACCCGGAACAAGGTTGCCGCATTCGCAGTCAGGTCATATCAGACGATGCGAAGTTGCAGGAGCGTGGTTGACGCACTAGTTTGCACATGAACGAGAGACGGAATGAATCCTGGGGTGGGTGGGTGTTTGGGGGTTTAACGTCCTTTTCCACCACATACGGAGCAACGATGAAAAAGTCAGAACAAATATTTGGCCCCAGCCGGGATACGATTAACTCACGACCCGAGCATTAGAAGTCCAACGCTCTACCATTCGACCACCCCGGCTCCCCAGCAAGAACCCTGGACCGCGGTTTTGTGTGTGTGTGTGTGTGTGTGTGTGTGTGTGTGTGTGTGTGTGTGTGTGTGTGTGTTGTTTCATTCTGCTTTGTTTTTCATCCAAAAGCGTATACTACTATTACACACACACAAACCAAACAAGACTATACACTTGGGGCGTACCAAAAGTCGTGTCACAGGGGAACACGGGAACCAGTAAACATAACGCCACCAAACTCCTACATCTTTTTTCAAAACGCATCCCTCAACAAGTCGTGCAAATTTTCCACAGCCTCCTTTACACGCCTCAGGTGGATAAGGTTCCGCAAGTCCTGGCGGTCTTCGTGACAGTCACTACTGGAAGACACCAGCGCGCGCAAGCCGCGTTCACGTTTTCTGTTTCTTCAACGTGATTAGATATTCTGGGTACGCCTGTGTGTCGTTTAGGATGACGTACATTGACGGATTTTCCGGATCGTCCGCTAAGGAGTCGTACTTGATCGGCCCGTCCCGTGGAGGAGGAACTTTCATACCAAACTTCCCAGCAGTGGAATGTCCAACCAGCACTCTGCACTGGTAAACATAGCGTCGTCCGTGCGCGTCTGGGGGCGAGTAGGTGTCGATGAGGGAGTAGCTCGCACGGACAGCAAAATACACTCCTTCGCCATAGACGGTAGCTGAAATCAAATCAGAGAAAGGGTATCTTACTGAAAGAGACGTATATTCATATGGTAGGCAAAGGCGATGTCGATCTACCTTCCTTCGTTCTTTTGCGATGAAACAGGCTAGATTGTCAGTTGTGTGTGTGTGTGTGTGTGTGTGTGTGTGTGTGTGTGTGTGTGTGTGTGTGTGTGTGTGTGTGTGTGTGTGTGTGTGTGTGTGTGTGTGTGTGTGTGTTAGGGCTGGGGGGAGGGTTGTCTTAAAGAAAGTAATGACGGTTTTCCTCACCATTTTTGCCGCTGTATCCACGGTTAAATCCATCAAAATTGATGCTTTGAATACTACCGTCAGATGTTCCATGCCACAAGATCCTCTCGTTGTTACTGCTTTTGTTCTGTTTGTCCATGTGATTCCTCTTCACTGCATATTGACGGTACAGTGTTGGGTTCTGAACGCGCTCAATCTAAACCAGAAGAAAGACGTTTCAGTTCAAGTTCAGGAGAACCAGTTCAGTATATGAAGATTACTATGCAGGAGATATCCTTTCCACTTTCTGTGTACACACAAAGAGCACCTCGGTCACCAAGATAAACAGAGCGAAATATGAAATCAGTCGTTTTAACTATTATGATGTTTACCAGTTCAAAACAAGAAATATGCACGTCACAGGATGCTAAAAAATATACACCCACCCACCCACCCACCCACCCCCAAAAAAAAAAAAAATTACATGTAAATACATTGTAATGATAACCCACTGGACATTTCCTCGCGTGTGTGTTTTAAAGTTCACGAACTGTCAACTCGTGCACACACACACACACACACACACACACACACACACACACACACACACACACACACACACACACACACACACACACACACACACACACACATGTAGACTTATTATGGTGTGTTGTTCTCGCCATTACCATTACATGTTACAGTAGCCGTGCTCAGGCATAAATTAACTATTCTAAATGAACTCAAGCATTTCAAGCATTTCAAAATGATATTGCTCTTACACATTCCACTTCTGGTGGGAAGCTTCCAGCGGTCTTCATGAACCTGCCTTCAACACGCATGAATTCCTCACTACCCCGGACCAGACGCACCAACTTCACTGTCTCGTCCAGTTTGTGTTTGGCCCAGTGAGAAGGCAGTTCTACAATAATTCAGTTGTATACGGTTAAGGAAAAAAGAAAAGAAATGTGTTTCCACATTCCCCGCCCACCCTTAGAGGCCCGGTCTTTACGATTGTTATTCACACAGATCAGCTACTAGTTTGATGTCTAGCATTACACCACCCCGACACCTGCACAGTGATAGCATCTCAAATGCTGGCACTGAGACAACAGGAGCGTACTCAATGACGCGGCCAACACACTGAACGAGAGTGTTGTAGTAACTCCAACGGCTCAGTCGTAGAATTTGAATGTTCGACAACGGGACAACACTGCATCGCATTAAGAGCTGTACTAATCACCAAGCTAGAGTATGTCGAGCGTACATGCGAACTCACAAGCGACACTGTTCTAAAACATACGTTGGCTTAGTAAGCACGTAAATAGCCCGTTTCGACTGTTGCACTGAACATTAGACTTCTGTTTTTTTTTGTACAGACAGAAACAAAGTGAAACTGGCGGCCGGTCATCATTAAATTTAGTTCTCACTCACCATAATCCCGGACACGCTGCATCTTGCGAGTGTCTCTTGTGTACCCGTCTGGCGCAGTGGACGTTCTGGGCTTCGTTGGCCGGTTTGGCTGACATGTAGCCGTTGTCTTCGTCGGTGAGGATGCTGTAGTCCCTCCAATTCACACACACACACACACACACACACACACACACACACACACACACACACACACACACACACACACACACACACACACACACACACACACATTCTTTGAGTCATCCCTACAAACTATTTTCTGCAAAGACGATTCTTTGATTAGATGACCATTTTAACCAAACGACACTTAGGTGTTTTTTTGTTGTTGTTGTTGTTGTTGGGTTTTTTTGTTGTTTTTTTTTGTTTTTTTGTTTATTTGTTTGTTTGTTTTTTCCGTGAAGTTAACTCGCTTTCATGGTTCAAAATGAACCTGATACTGACCTGCAAGAATTGAAGCAGCGAGGGTAGTCATTTTCTGATGTGAACCACCCAGTAACTATGTACCCTTAACTGGAATCAGGTCAAGGTGAGGGCGATATAGGTGTTATCCGACGCTTTCCTGTTCATGTTCCTATTTCCAGATGAATTACATGATCTTTTAGAATACGCTCAGGTTTAGTGAACAAACATACCTGAGTCCTCATCAGCAGCTTTTGGGTTGGTGATACGTCTTTGATACTGACGCTCTGCTTTCTGGAAAGCCTGTAACGAATCGGCAATCACAAAAATAAAGCTTAAAACAGCGCAGTTTGAGGCATGCTCACGTAATGAAACTAAACTACTTTTACACTTCATCTATTCACCGGTCACCATTTACTCCGCATATACAATGAATACTCGCCTTTTTGTACGATTGACACTAACCTGATAAGTAAGTTCGTATGTCATAATAAGAGATAAGTTCTACACAAAGATAAACTGTGCAAATGTGTGATCGATTTTTCATTCATAATTTGTGTTTTGTCCGCAGAGGGTGAGAGAGAGGCACTGCTGTCGCAGTACATGTGACAAAAGTGACACTTGTGGGTTTGTAATCGGGCGTAAATTAATTTTTAAAAAGGGGGAAAAAAGGAAAAAAACAGTTTACCAATAGAGCTTCCTCATCTTTGTAGTAGATCACAACCCTGATTTCTCTCAGACTTGGCGATGGAACCTCTCGCTGGAACTGCTTGACAGTACGGAACATGGCCTGTGCCACTTTCTCACGGGGGTACAAATGCATACCCGTCCCCAGTGCAGGAAAAGCGATGCTTCTGTACTTCTCATTGTTGGCCTTAATGAGACACTTTTTCATCAGTTCCTCAACAGGCTGCAAAAGGCACGACTCTGAGGTCAGTGAGGCTCATTGTTAAAGTAAAGGCTATCGCTCGTAACCCCTCCCATCCCCCCCCCCCCCCCCTGCCCTCTCCCCACCCACCCACCCACCCCTCTCTCTCTCTCTCTCTCTCTCTCTCTCTCTGAAATTTTGATATGTAGGTAACACAACGTTGGAACCGCCGAATACACGGAAGCGAGCAGAATCACTAGGCAAGCCTAAACACGGAGAGGTTATTGGTGGCTAACTGCCAACAATCCACAGTCTGCCCCGTTGCATTTTACAGTTACCTTCAAGAACTGATCTAATTTCCCGAGGTTTGTGTGTTAATAGGTATCTCACTGACCAAAGTTTCGAATGCAACAAAATTAATGTTCGCCCTCAGCGAACGCCGGACCTGCACTGCCTCACTAACGATATCGACAAGCAGACTGAATCGTTCGTAACACGGACACTCCGCATCTCCGGTTTGCTCCAAGACTGAGTCGTACCTTTACATCTGTGGAGGACGTATAAAAACGAAGGGTTGTGTGATACACCTCTTTGCAGTCTAACCCGTGCCCCTTCGTGACGGCAATATCTCCGGTTGTTATGCCCGTTGGGTATTTAGACTTGCATTCACTCTGCAGCAGCGGACCCGCTCTTTTCAACAGGGATTTCGACACGCCTCCGAACTCCAGATCAAGGGAAGAAGTGAGAGTCGTGTTCACAATGACGTCAACCTGTGTATTGAAAGGAAAACATGGTTACGCGTGAGTAAAGAGTTAATTGCTTTTGTTGTTGCTCTTGTTCTTGTTCTTGTTCTTGTCGTAGAGGGGTGTGTAATCGGCGGCACCTTTAATTGATAATTTGTAGAACGTACATCCCCCATACCGGCGTAAGGAAAATGTGCCCCCCCCCCCCCCCACACACACACCCCTCGCCAAAGTGCAGTGCCGTCCATTTTTATCCATGATGTGCACTTGTGTTTCCCATTCTGCGGCCGCTCCCATGTGGAATCGGATTTTCAAAATGCACACTTGATATTGTGCGTGCGTGTGAACACGAAGGCGAAAGGCACCGTAAGCGACTCTGCACGGAAATCTGACTCGAGCTGGGAAAACTCCCATCAAATTCCTGCCCACCAGGCACTCGAACCTGCGCCTCATCAAGATCCGTAACGGCTTCAGAGTCATTAGCAGACGCCTTAGCCCGACCTCCCCTCTGCCCGCTATATGATAACGTTGGTTAAAAAGAACAAGCCACTGCACACCAGTAGGAGCCACTTCAAGCCACTATTACGCAGGGCGTGGGCCTCCCCCGCTGGGTCCGAGACCAATGCAGATTAACTAATAGTGGCTTGAAGTGGCTTCAAGTGATCTGAAGATTTCAAGTAAAACTGCGATTTTTGCATGGACTTCTAACAGTTAATCACTAGCTAAAAATCTCCACGCTCTGTGCGTGCGTGCGTGCGTGCGTGCGTGCGTGCGTGTGTGTGTGTGTGTGTGTGTGTGTGTGTGTGTGTGTGTGTGTGTGTGTGTGTGTGTGTGTGTGTGTGTGTGTGTGCTTACATAAAATGACAACACGAATAGAGTTGATCACAATAATTATTATTGTACTAATCATTCATTAGCTTTAAGAAAAGTTGTCCGTGAGGATTCGCAGTGAACATACTTGCAGAGAGAGAGAGAGAGAGAGTACCTTCTCATCAGCAAGGTCGCCTATTGGAATGCTGATTTTTATCCCGCCATCCGGAGGGCTCTGGGCTGTAGTCGGTTCTTGGGGCCTCCTTTGATTGATTCCTGTACACACACACACACACACACACACACACACACACACACACACACACACACACACACACACACACACACACACACACACACACGGAGCAACATCCCGACTAAGCCTTTCATATAACTTGATACACAAAGAAATTTGAACACACATGTCTGACAGTCAGCTATATTAGCTATCGAGAAAGAGTCTGAGGTAAAGTCCAGCAGTTTTTCATGATTTTCTTTTATGCCCTCTTTCAAGTGAAACTGGGAGGTAGGACGCCAAGGACCTCTCATTCAAACGTCGGAAAAATAAACTGTACATTTCCCTGAAAAAAAAGTTAAATCATTCACCTACACCACACATAGCACCAGCCCTGTTAGTCATGGATTCCACTCTCTCCTGTAATCGAGGATGTGTCTTCCCCGAACACGCATGGGTTACCCGAAGTACAGCTCTGTTCTCCATCCATTCATCTATATACATATCACTATTATTAGGACATACCCGTTGCGTTACCCAGGAAAGATTTGCACGAATCTGTGACACGCTTAGGCGCGGAGTTCTGACGAATGAAGTGTTTCATCTGTCCCACAACACTGGAAATAATGTTGGAAGTCCCTGTTATCAGCCCCTTCTCAGGGAGCGCGGACAGAAGCAGTAAACCCTGATGTTCACAGAGCAATGTCGTGCACAGATCCCTCCATCCTTGTAGTTTCAATACATCAGAATTGATGTTCAGCGGAACGATACAGTCTGCCACAGACGTGCGAACTGTAAGGTCTGCTAGGACAAGGTCTGTGTCACTGAATGCGCCCACCATGACATTCTCTTGATAGTCTATTTGGATTTCAGCCTGAAGGCCGATAGCATTGAATTTCTTCATGATGTAGTCTCGTGTCTCCTTTTGGCTCTTTAGCAAGGCGGACTGAGTTTCCGACAAACCAACCTTGACCCATTTGTCGGGGCTAATGTCCATGGGCTGTTCTCGGCTGGAAACATCAGAATAGTAGAACAACGTTAGAACTTCAAGGGAAATGATACATCGATGACTTCTCATGAACCCGTGTGTGAAGAGATAAACACTAAAGTTAGGATAATGCATAACCATCACTAAAACTAACTTTAAACTCTCTCTCTCTCTCTCTCTCTCTCTCTCTCTCTCTCTCTCTCTCTCTCTCTCTCTCTCTCTCTCTCTCTCTCGCACATGACATATTCAGGAGGGCTCTCTGTTGAAATAATAATAATAATAATAATGGATATTTATATAGCGTTTATACTCAGCGAGCTCTACGCGCTTACAAAGTTCATAAAAATAAAATAAAATGGCGTGAAAATAATGCCAGATAAAAGACACACAATAAAAGACACAATTCTGGCACACACACACACACACACACACACACACACACACACACACACACACACACACACACACACACACACACACACACACACACACACACACGCACGTTCTGCCAATCTTTCATTTCTGCTGCTGGGCTGAGAGCAAGTGTGTTTTTACTGCAGTCTTAAAGATGAAGACCGGACATACGAAATGGACACGTAGAAAACTCACTTCCGTTTCAGCTGAGGCTGATCATCATGGCCACTGTGGTGAGAATTGTCATATTTACGTTTTTGGGTCTGACGACGAGGCGAGTCCCCGGACATTGTTCCTCTTGGCTGATGGGCGGTTTCTGTGGACACTTTATGAACGTAAAGTCAAGGCAATGCAAGGCAAGTCAAGTCAAAGGAATTTATTGTCCGGAAATATTTCACAGATATTTGATATAGTGATTTTTGGTAAAATTCACGGCACAATAAAAATTCACAGAACAATACAGGAGACTCAGACTTACAACTTACAACTTACAAACTACTGTGACTTTCGTAGTGTTCACGGTAACAACTGCATCAGTTTTGGAATAAAGCTATTTTTAATCTGTTTGTCCTGCTCGACGAATTAACCAATTCACTCTGAAATGGCATCAGCAAAATGTTTTGAGACATTTTCTCTGTCATGAATACAGTGGCCGTTTGTTGGTTTTTGTTTTTTGTTGTTGTTGTTGGGGTTTTTTTGGTGTGTGTGTGTGTGGCTGTTCGTGTATCTGAGCCTTAGGTTTGTAGTCGACGTGGGGTTTAAATGACAGACAATTGCACGCGATGTGGTCACCGTCACTAACAGGTTTTGATGAGTTGTGCGAGCTGCGGTATTTGCACGAGGACATTTGGTCGAGAGACGTCTGTGGGAACTGACTGCTTCCGTTATGGTCGCCTTGCTGCGAGTCTACCGGCTTCAGCTACATACTCCGCTGGGGGTGGGGGCAGGGAAGAGGGTACCTCTACTTCACAGTCTACTCGCACACGTGGCGATGACTATTTTGCGAGCAGTGCCCAGAATGAGAAGTAGGAAGACACACTGACATACTAGTAATGTAGGTACGTCTCAGCATTTTGTCGTTTTGGCGGCGCCTTATTGTGTGTGCGTGCGTGGTGAGGGGTTGTGTGAGAGGGAGAGTGGTGTGTGTGTGTGTGTGTGTGTGTGTGTGTGTGTGTGTGTGTGTGTGTGTGTGTGTGTGTGTGTGTGTGTTAGCGCAATGAGTCCTGTCTGGACAGCCTGTACTCTACATTATTATTATTATTATTAAGTTTTTTTGTGCGTGCATTGTTTACACAGAATAAAAAGACAAGCAACGCCGGCATCGAATGGACAGTTGAGTGTGTTATATTCTACACTGATCAGATGACTCAAGCTGAGGAATCGCTAGGTGGATCATTGCAGCAGATCCGCATTGCATCGTCTGTCTGAAGGAATAACTCACGAACTGACAAAAATTATCATGCATACGTCTACACAACCCGTAGAACCTTACACAGTCGACAGTAGTTACATCCGTTTCAGACACATGCCGGTGTGATTCAGTGACTGCTCCAACTGAAAATACAGGCTACACAATACAGATACCGATTTTAAAGAAAATCTTATGTATTCCTATCAAACACAGCGCTGTGCATGACACGCTAGAAACACTTTAAAATTCACACAAATGCAGCAGTCAAAGACTCGTTTATAGGGTAAACTTAAACAAATTACAATATTCCAATTTTTTTTTATGGCAATGCTCGCAGCGACCACCTACCCCCTCATTTTCCCTCGTCTGCTAGCTCTTGCGCCAGCCGTGCATGAATACAATAGTCCACATGCCAGGCTCATTTTTCACTGTCACTAATACCAGGCTTGAAAGTTATTTTCAAAGCCAACAAACAGCCCCAGACAGCCATTTTTTGTTTACTCTGCAGAAAGAAGCGAAAATTCTGTGCTATGTTTAGCGAAAGCTATTACTATTGTGTAACCACGGTGTCAGTTCCAGCAACTGTTGTACGACTGGCTTACCTGAGAAAAATCGATTCAGTATAGGAGCCTGGCAGATCACTTTTCAGACGTAATGATGTTCAGAACTCCGTTGCTCGCTTTTCAGCACAGACATGACATGGCGTCTACTGGTTCATTCACACTGGCACGCGACTGCCTCCGCCGTCGCTTGGTCGTCTAAAGCTCAGTGATCAACAAGGTCCCAAATGAGAATACACCTGACGCAAACATGACACTAAATATATAAATGAATACTGCTCGCTGATGTGCAGAAAAATGCAATCGTCCGCTGTCCTCTGAGTTCGTCGATTGGTCTCTGTGAAAATACACTGATGCGTGTAGAAATTGCTATTTTCGGTTTCGGAAGTACGGAAACCCCTTAGTGTCATGACCTTTCTTATATTATAATAATAATAATAAAATGGGTACTCAAAGGACGCCCTCCCTCTCGCGGGAGCTCAGGGCACCTTACAAGGCACACACATTCACTCACCCAGAAACACACACAACATGCCTCCACACATACATTTAACTAAAAACACATGATGTGCAGCATCATACACGGGCTGACCCTGGCATACACACACACACACACACACACACACACACACACACACACACACACACACACACACACACACACACACACACATGACCAGCAGGATGATGATGTGGCAACAGTTATTGGTTGAAGGCTGAGAAGAGGTGAGTTTTCAATTTTGTATTGAAAGATAGTTTTGTGTCTGCATATCTGATGGAAACTGGGAGATCATTCCAACAAGTCGGACCCTGGTATTAATAACTACGCTGACCAAAGGTCTTTGTCTTGACACGAGGGACACGGAGTTTCCGAGTGTCAGCAGCAGAACGAAGTTGTCTAGATGGAGTGTAAAGCTGAAGCAAAGAAGACAAATATGGAGGACAGGAGGAGGTGACACAGTTGTACGTAAGGAATATTAACATTGTAGCGGCCTCAGCAGGTTGGAAATGTAGGTGTCTAGGATACAAAAACGTTGAAGAAAACTATTTGCCGAATGAAGTCTGTGCTGTTGAAAGTGTTAAATTTCTCGAGATAAAACATCACAGGCCTGCGCCGGAGACCGCCGGGGTGGGTCAGTCAGGTTACACAATACTAACAGCTTCCGGGAATTCCGTTAAATATAGTACAGAATTTTGGCCCCTTTTTAAAATTTGTGTCCACACAAGAGCTAGCAGCTGATGGGGTAGGTGGTCGCGGCTAGCATTGCAAAAAAAGTGAAAATTAATATTGGAATTTGTTAAATTTATCCTACACATGAGTCTTTGGCTGGTAGATTTTTGTGATATTTTGGAGGTGAATTTTAAAGCATTTCTAGTCTGTCATGGGCTGCGCTTTGTTTACTAGGAATACGATTTATTTAGCATTTTCTTTGAAATCCGTGTCTGTACTGTGTAGCCGTCAGAGCAGACCTTAACCTGCGTAGGCACTTACACTCGTTCTATTCATAGCTAAGTACCGCCGCAAGCCAAGAAAAGTAGATCATGGTTTCTAACGCCTGGTGTCTCTAATATCAGAGTCCCCAAATTAAAAAGAAAGGAAAAAAGAAAGTCAGTCTCCAAATGGAGCATCACTTTGGTGCATAAAATTATTGCTTCAAAAGTGCGTTCCGTGCTCGCATGTAGTTTCTGTAAACCATCTTGCAGCCGCCACTGATTTCTTACGAACCGCGAGAGAAATCGGAATGGTCGGACTTATCTTGCGGTCGCCTATTGCCGCTATTCATGATTTTTTTAAAAAAAAAAACTTCATTCATGCCACTAACGGGCTTCCGTACTTACCAACGAAGGCCCGAGAAAGGCTTGGGCTGTGCACTAGCTGACTCATGTTGATGATACATAGTATACATACTCTTATGTCTCGCATCAGCACAGATCGATCTGTGAGCTGAAACCTGACAATCCTGCACTGTTTCTTATGTTCACTTGCAGAAGCCAGAACTCGGTTACGTTTGGAACCGCAGTTTCTCGCCCCTGTACGCTCGGAATAGTCTACCTTGGTAATTAGTAGAGCCGGCTCTGAATGCGAAACACTGTCGTCTGCAGGATCTGCGACACGGCTAATATTCGAAATTTCCTGCTCAGCTATTGACCGTGCCGCAAGCCGCCTCTCGCTCAGTCCTTGTATTATCTACGTCACGTGTATCTTTTTGTTGGCTCAGTGCCAACATTTGAGATGCTCAGTTGTCTAAGTGGTGACGATGTCAGACCCGCAGAATGATCTGTGACTGATCCTCAGAATCTTTAAAGTTTTGGCCTTCAACGCATGCTACTAAAGTCTTTCTGTATACCGAGAAAGGCAGACGGATGTAACATGTATTCAATGCCCTCGGTGACGGTTTTGTTGGTCGTAAGTCTCAGTCACACTGCATGGAGATCGTGAGGCAGACATTACATAAGATTTTTTCTTTTTGTTTTTGTCCGATCCTATGAAAAGGAACTACCTGGTCCTAAAACTGACCACACACACACACACACACACACACTGCGTTCGTACGTTTTCTTTTTAAAACTTGAAGCTTCACTTCGCATAACTTGACCAGTCATGCGTGCAAAACAGGCCGCCCCAACCGGCAGCGTCAGCCGTGCAGACAGACACACTATCTGCATGACAAGTGGTGTGAGAAAAAAAATGGGTCGTGTCTGAGCTTGCAACACCGTCAGTGCTGAATTCACTTGCGTACCTTTGTGCTCTTGCTCCGGTGATATCCGTCGATACCAATGTGTGTGAGCGTGCTGAACGGCAATGCATTTGTGTGTTTTATTTTCGCATCCAACAACAGCTACTACATTGCAAGGGGGAAATAATGTGAAGGAAGTGGGAGTACCGTGATCGACGCCCGGCGGATTTCAGCTGACTGCACGGTAACCAAGCGTAGACACAGGGCATTATTCAGCTACCCTGAAGATCTAGGTTAGCTTGTCAAGATTCAAATGATAAGCTCATACCGGGGCGGTGGTATTTGATAAACGTCTTAGCGTACGTTTATCCAGTAAAGCAGAGGATGTGTGTGTGTGTGTGTGTGCGTGTGTGCGCGCGTGCGTACGGTGTGTGTGTGTGTGTGTGTGTGTGTGTGTGTGTGTGTGTGTGTGTGTCTGTGTGTGTGTCTGTGTGCGTGCGCGCGTACGGTGTGTGTGTGTGTGTGTGTGTGTGTGTGTGTGTGTGTGTGTGTGAAAGGACTGTGCAGTTGGTAGGACATGAGCAAAAGAGCCAATGGCATTTACTTGATCAGCAGCAACAACGACGGCAAAGTCACAGTAAAACTATGAGTAGCAAATGCTACAGAAGGTATTCAATTTTGACAGAATAGTGTTGAAAGAATAAGTAGCATAACAAAGCGACGAGATGGCTATGCAAGTGCGTATACCAAAGATTATTGTTGCAAACCACTGGTACATGTACGAGTTCCTGGTATTACCGGCAGTGTGCAAAACGGCATTTCAAGTGTCAAACAATGGTAATTACGGCCGTATTGATCGTCACATTACAAGTTACTCCTGAAACCATGCAGCTATACGAGCTGGTGCTTAGTCGTGAAATTTATAGCTGCCGCGTGGCAACCAGGGGCACACCACTGCAGAGATCTGCCTTGTCAATCAGTGTGCACTGAAGGTCACAGAATAGAACTTCTTGTTGCTCTCTGGCTCCTACATATGTGAGGCAGCACAAATCCTTGAAAACATTTTTGCAAACCAAAACCCACAATGGTTCCCAGAAGCAACACATGTCTGCAAGCTGCATGCCTAAAATGAAGCCTGGAAACCGCAATTTACATACTCTGCCGGTGTGGCGTCCTTCCCCACCCCGTAAACAAAACTGTGCACTCACTTATCCATGCTCTGGCACACGCCCACGGATAGGCCACCCCTCATGTCAGCATTCCCATTTTTGTGCACATCAGACATCCCTCTTTTCACCAAAACCCAAAATGTGGGGTCAAATGCTCTTTTAGCAACTCACACAAACACAGGGAAAGGGGGAAAATCGTTTTAATAGGCCTGCCTCATTTGAATTATGCTCTGTGACCTGAACTGAGCAAAGACTGACTGAAGTATGCGTAGCAGACAGAAGCTCGTACATCAATGCAGTCAAAGAAGGCTGGTTTTGTGTCAGTCCCTACAGCTGAACATTCTGGTCACAAGCGAAACCGGCAAAAATGAATCGCAGGATAGAATTAAAACTATAACATATAACAGAAAGATGAAGCTCTGTGTGCCGTCAGTCCAGTTAAGTGTTTCTTACGTGAACATTGATCAAAAGGGTTCAAAAAGGGATTAGTGATTTTTTTTACGGCCTTTATCCACAATAGAAAAAATCACAATATGCTACTGCAACTGCTAGAAGAACTAAACGAGTTGGCAGACCTGTGTAGGAAAGCCTATTTAGATAACTTAATGGTCAGTCATTCAGTACAAACTGCCTGAAAATTGTATGTTCGTGCACTTCCCTATTTTAAACTGTGCGATAGAACAACTTAACATTTTGTAACAAGCAACTACACAGTATGATAACGTTAATGTTTGAGCAAAACTGTGTAATCAAATGAGCATATCAGGTGTAAAGCTGCGTACTGTTTAGGCTTCAGGGACTTTCTTAAGTCAGCAATGGAAGCTTGAAGTCTTGAAAGCATGGTTACACATCCCATCACATACGGGCAAGCATAAAGGAGCAATTGAAGCTGAACCAAGGCATTAATGTTTCGGTCTCCGTACACGTAAGTTTGTCTGACAACGTACAAGTGCTGCATCAATGTAAAAATTAACCCTTTCATTGCCGTTGTCGCAGGATGTCATGTCTCGTACCTGTAGCCCCTTTCTCAAAACTGTTCAAAACTGACCAGGCCGTACGACAGGCCTAACTCTAAGAGGCAGGTTTTGTTTCTCTTCCGGTTTTACGCCATCTGATCTGAAGGAGGTGTAATCAGTGAGCGGCGACCGTAAAAAGTGACAGCGAAAGGGTTAAAATCGCTGCAGTCTGACTCGGGCAAACTCACAAAGACGTCACCACACCACACTTCTACACACACAGTTGACGTGCCAGTGGCAAACGTTATAATCGTCCCACGTGTGTATATGACGTATAATGTTGTTTATAGTCACTTCTGTCGCAGTTGCACGCCAGCTATCACGGTCTGGACAATAAGTGTTGTTCTCCTCGTACGATTCGACCAAAATCTCGGTGGTGATCGCAAGGTGTCTTTAAAAACGTCATCACTGTGGAAGCCATTAGTTTATTGCTGAGTTTTTTGCTGCACACATTGTGTTTGTATGATTATTAAAGGTCTCGCACCCCGGGGCAACCAGCTTCACGTATTGAGGGGTGTATGTTGCCGGTAGACCTCGTGGGTTACGCTGGATAGGGTGACCCATACCAGAAAGGTCATAAAGCGAGGGTGCAGCAAAGAATTGCCGTCTTGTCCTGTGAAGACTGGGAAAACTCGGACAAGAAAACACAGAGGCGGAGCTACGTCAGCCTTGGTAGGCAGTCTGTCTAGGCCGGGGAGGGATCCCCAAACTCTCACCTCTCACTGTGCTCACACGGTAGGACTTCTCAGTCTTGAGCTGAGGGAGAAGCACCCGTATAGAAAACTTGATCCAGCCCGCCGAAGGCGGAGTGTGGCAGCCACGGCACAGGTTTGGGGGATAGATTAGGACACACACGCATCAGCGTTTATGGTTATGGGTTAAGGTTTCCTGGGAACAAGCTGGTCGCTTTGAGAACACTCCACTTGTGAGTTGTATGCGAGAAAACAGACCAGCCTTGCCAGTTAGTTGCTTTTGTCAAACATATTCACGCAGTAGCAGTGACGATCCATATACTGCTTGCAATTTCTTGGGGTTTTGTGTACGTGGGTTGGTTTTTTTTTTTTCTGCCTGCACAGACACTCCACGCCACGAGCGGTCTAACTCGCTGTAGGATCCGATAATGCCGTCATTCTTTGTTGGTATAATAGTGTCGTCTGGATTTACAAGAGTGGTAGGGAGATGGCACAGAGCCGTTGGTTTAAAGACCCGTCGTAGGACTGATCCGGTAATGTCGTCATTCCTTGGTATAATAGTGTCGTCTGGATTTACAAGAGTGGCAGGGAGATGGCACGGAGTCAAGGGCGTAAAGACCCGTCGTAGGATCCGATAATGGAATTCCTTGGTATAATAATGTCGTCCGGATTTACAAGAGGGGTCGTAGGAAGATGGCACAGAGCTATTAGTTTAAAGACCCCTCGTTGACACCCTCTCTATGTGTCCATTCAGACAGTTTTGGAACTGTTTTTGTTGTCACTGTTTGGTAGATAACATCCCCAGGATCGCCACTTTCTCTGAGGGTGAAAAGGGATTTGTGATTTTTTCACGGCCTCTATCCGCAATAGAAAAATCACAATATGCTACTGCAATTGCTAGAAGAACTAAACGAGGTAGCAGACCTGTATAGGAAAGCCATTTAGATACTTAATGGTCAGTCATTCAGTACAAACTGCCTGAAAATTGTATGTTCGTGCACTTCTTCAAATTTTCAGTCTTGGACGCTCGTTTCAAAGAAACGGTATACGTTATAATGCTCTCCGCGCCTATAGCTATGCTGATCGAAGGTGTTCTCTAACATTTTCCTCTCGACAGACCAGTAATTAATCACTTAGTATGTTTCTGTAATGTCTATTGAATTCTCCGGCATCTAATGCAAGGGGCTGCTTCTACTTTCCGTGACATTTTCCGGGAGCTTGTGGTCTATGTTCCTCTATGTCTATGTTCCTCCAACAACCCTAATCCTAACCCTAAACCCTATCCCTAACCATGTAATGACACATAGAAGATATATAGGCCGGGAACATAGACCTGGGGGAACATAGGGCTGACACCACATTTTCCAGCGATCGGACATATGTCTCATTTCATGTGGACGACAGTAAACTCCTACCTATTGGTTGTACCGACTTGACCCCCTTTCCCCCCCCCCTCCCTCCCCCACCCCGCCCCCTCCCAGCCCCCTACCCCTCGCTCCGAAAGGTTTGGAATTTCGTGGGGTTTTTTTTTTTTTTTTGGTTTTTTTTTTGAAGGGGGGGGGGGGGGTAGTAGATGTTGACAACAAGATGTCGAACCCAAAACTGTCTTTTCTGCCTAGGTCCTGATACATTTTACCAGCACGTAAGATACGCTCAGTTTTGTTTTTAAGGTAGCTTTTATCGGATAATCCTTGCATTAGATGACCTCATACTTTGATTCATTTTCGTCTCCGTCTCTTCGGTATTTCTGTTAAGACCTTTTCCAGTATGTGTCCTTTTAAAAAAAGTTGATCAAAAGATCACTTCGATTCACATTCATAGTGTTAATGGAGAGGCGTCCATATTTCTCTTCGTCTATCTTGGGTGGACCCCAAAGGTCTGGAAGGGACAAGGGCGTTTTCCATCGGAGTTCCTTCTGTTGTCAAACATACGGCTGTGGACAATGGTGGGAACACTGTACTCGCTGCCGGTCGGGCAAAGTCGGGACTCTTTCGATTCCCTGTGCGCCCTCATGTCTGAAAAAAATAGACGATACGTTTTTTCAAGGCTAAATCTGGTACTTACGAAATACACACGCGATTCCCGTAAGCAGTATTAAAATTCGCATGCCGGCAGAGTCAGACTTATGATTAATGGATCAAGTTATACTGATCGATTTTGTAAAGAGAGTTCTCTCGCCCTTTATGAGTCGCAATATATATATATATATATATATATATATATATATATATATATATATATATAGAGAGAGAGAGAGAGAGAGAGAGAGAGAGAGAGAGAGAGAGAATAGAATCGAACTAATGTGTCATGACTACACTGGTATCTCGAACTGGCCTTTTGATTTTATTACAGCTGCGACATCGTTCATAGTGCGTGAAAAGCGCGACACACAAGATGTGACTGAAAAAAACCCAACTACTTCGTCTGAAAGAACGCTTGGGCTGCTTTTGTTTTGTCAGAACTGGCGCAGAAATAGGAGCAGGATGATGACAGTTATTTCCCTTTGTAATAAAGGCTTGCCTTAGTAGAGGGTGGGTGGGTGTTTGGGGGTTTGGGGGTTTAACTTTTTCATCACATACAGGTGATATCAAAGACGGGGCAACGATGAAAAAGCCAGCACAAATATTTGGCCCCAGCCGGGATACGCACTCACGACCCAAGTATTAGAAGTCCAACGCTCTACCATTCGGCCACCCCGGCTCCCCCTTGCCTTAGTAGTAGGAAACCGGGGTGGCCGAATGGTAGAGCGTTGGACTTCTAATGCTCAGGTCGTGAGTTCGATTCCCGGCTGGGGCCAAATATTTGTGCTGGCTTTTTCATCGTTGCCCCGTCTTTGATATCACCCGTATGTGGTGGAAAAGGACGTTAAACTCCCAGACACCCACCCACATACCCTTGCCTTAGTAGAAACTGTATCTGCACCGACAGGTAGGTCTTAGAAAGTGTGTAGCTCGTACTTGCGATGACTGTCTTTGGTTGTAAAAGGTTTGAACGTACCAATGTCAGTCTGGTGAACACTGTAGGCAAGGTCCGCTGCGAACTGGAGCCGCTGACCACTCGGAACCACAAGGCCTCCCCCACCTACGACGTTCATTCGCGACCATGAACGGCCGTTGGTGTTGCCAGTGGCGGCAGAAGGATGACGCTGACCGCTTGGGACACACGGCGTTGGACCAGAGATGTCGCCTTTCCGTGTCGGTCCATTTTGTAGTCGGTTAGCTGCTGGGTTAGCAGTCACTGTCTTAAAGCTTTGCGTCGCTGCAAGTGGTGGCATTTTGAATGTAAAGTCGTGGTCGTTGTTGCGCTGTCAGCAACTGCTGTGTCCGGCCGCCAGCATCAGATCTCTAAGAATCCACTTAGAGGGTTCACTGACAATTGTCGGAAATTTCCGGACATTTCCGGAAGTCAGTGGATAGAACGGATGGAGCCTTTGGGCAGTAGAGTACTTGAACGCAGCTGTAAGCATTTCCGCCGCACATGCAGTCAACATTCGGCTAATGATCAAAAATAGTGAATGTCTGTTCCCAAGGAAAACCAGGAAACACAGAATTGCGCGTATACAAAACTTTCCTACCCACTTTGCCGATTACAGTGCTTGCATTGTTCAAAGTAGGGTTTAACACTTTAAGAAATGACACACGACACACGATATAATGAAAATCCAGTTTGCTGCTGTTTAAAATCACGTAAATATGTGCCATTTCAGTTTCCGTTCAGTTCTCAGCTTTCTCGGAGTATTTGAGAACGCTGCTTGTGAGCTTGCAAGCTCTCAGTCGACTGAGCTGCAGTTGTAAACAGCCTGCATGCTTTTGGCCGAAAAATACGAGCCGGCACCCAAACTTCGGCGATGTTTTCCACTGGACACGAGGCATGTGGACGTATCCTTGCCATTGACTCTGGGGTGGAGACCATCATGGCGCCTTCGGGGTCGACAAGGATCTTGATATACACCCATGATATATACCTCTCTCTCTCTCTCTCTCTCTCTCTCTCTCTCTCTTCTGTGTTAAAAATCGAGTTGGTGAAGAAGGTTTTTTCCTTGCACACTTGGATGTCGGCCTATGTAGAGATCTGTGGAGAAAAATATCCGCATGAGTACGTGTATCTATAGACTGGGACCACTTGTAACGAACACCCAGGACCGAAGAGTAAATAAATAAATAATAATAAAAATAATAATGATGATGATGAGTATTTGTATAGGTGCTTTACCCAATTTCGTGAATCGGCTCAAAGCGCCGCGAACTGAACCCAACACGCACGCTCACGTGAATCACACGCATTCTCTCACACACTGGACATAAACACATTTCAGTCACGTGGTGCGAAGGGTCAGCTCAGCTATTTAAATTTCGGAATTTAGAATTGCATTTATTTTTCAAATTTGGTGGGCTGAACATTTCCAAAGCAGAGGGGGAGGAAGCCGGAGTAACCGGAGAGAACCCCCGACGATCGGCCCGAATGAACGGTGCCACATACGAGAAGGAAAAATTCTTTGCCCCGAGTGAGACTCGAATCCCTGACCTCTCGCATTGGTGACAAGTCTCTTAACCACTAGACCACCGACCGCCCCCCGGTCACTAAATCAGTTACCTGCACAAAAGAGTGGATTATATTATGCGTCCGTATTCATCGCTTGGACAATACATCACAGAAAAAATGTTAAAATTTTCTCGCATAACAAGATTTGGCTCTTATCACGTACACAGTTTACTTTAGTTTTATAGAGCGTGTCCGTTTGGGTACTGGAAAACAGATTCCGACCGTAGGATTGTAACTGTAGGGATACAAACCAACCTAGCAGAAAGACCGCATTTCCTACAAGTGTTAATCCTCTCTGTGCTCTAAAACACTAATTTGTATTACCTTGTATTGTGAAAGAAAATACATGTACCGCAATTAGATATCACCTACCGGGCGTAAAAACTTCATGCAATCCTGATAAGACTGTCTCGGCGTCGTTGATAGCAGGTAGGGACTCGTTTTAGGCGACCCACTTCCTTCTAGTCAGCTGTTCAGGGGCTGACGCGGGCCCCTAAAATAGACTGGCGACGCCCGATTTCTAAAGGTGGATCCATTGTAGATTCCGGTTCAAACCGCATCGACTGTCAGATAAAAATATATCATGACAACGGGTCGCTGCTTCCACTGAAATAACATTTCGGAAGTTCCGCACTTCTAAGATTCAACAGGCTAACAGTGGTACAAACGTGGAGTGAACTCGGCTTGGACACAAAATGTAGACTACGTTTGTCTAGAGTTTAATGATCCACGATGCAGTGCTTATCTTCTGAGATGTGACTGAGTGTAGTTCACGTATTTCAAGACTACAATCTATAAAACAAAAGTACTCACATGATAATCATCGCTACTTCATCCTGGTACTGCCTGAATTTGCATAGTTCTCCTCTAAATTCCATCACCTTCGTCGTAGTCGCAGCATGATCTTGACTGAGACTGACAATCTGGCATAAACTTGCTTAAAACTTACCGGCTCAACGTTTTCCTAGATCAATATGTTGACCTTGGTCTCTGGGCAGAAACTTTCCATCAGTTTTCCGAGAGGTGGCTGTTTAACGTTACTTCTGGTGTGACCTTGGCCTTTTGAGGTGGGGGGGGGTGGGGACTTTCCATCAGCGGTTCAGTAGGTCAACCATATCAAAGATCAGATGGTGGGAATGTCACCTCGTCTTCGCCAGAGCGATTGGTACTATGGCACCTCAAAGTCTCTCACACCCCACCCGAAACACTAGCCTCCAATCCTGCAATACCCCTCCCTCATGCCTCGTGTCCACTACGAGTAGCCTTCAATCCTGCATCACCCCTCCCTCATCTCCACCCCACCCCACCCCATCCCCTCCAAATTTTCAGTGAAAAAAATAAGCCATGACTGTGATTTTGTGTAATTACATGTATAACTGTAAATGAGAAATTACTAGCTCTGATTTGTTTATTCAGTGCTGCGGGGGCGTCTCGATAGTCCTACGTGTCAACAGTCCTACGTGCCGATTGGCCTACGGTCGATAGTCCTACGTCACGATAGTCTTGCGGTTTTACGCATTTTTGTATCGATAGTCCGATGTTTTGATAGTCCTACGCTAGGAAGTCCTACGTGTCGATAGTCCTACTCTTACACAAAATCTAGCCAGTCCTACGTGTCTCTGGTTGGTCCCACTTGTTCGATCTCCTCTGAGATTATGAACAATACATATATACCTTCTGTGCACTGTAGGACTACCGACACGTAGGACTAATGATACGTAGGACTGATGAGACTTTTAGCAAGTGTAGGACTACCAACACACAGGACTATCGAGAATTCAAACTACCGACACGTAGGACTAATGATACGTAGGACTGACGAGACTTTTAGCAAGTGTAGGACTACCAACACACAGGACTATCGAGAATTCAGCCTATCGACACGTAGGACTATAGGCGTAGGACTACCGACATGTTGACACGTAGGACTATCGACACGCACCCAGTCGTCTACATGAATTTTGTCGTCCATTGTCTCTTTGCTGTAGACTCTCAATGGTTTGTAATATGACGACACAGCGTATGACTTAGACAAGATCGTGCGATTACTGTTGCAGTTACTCTCTCTCTCTCTCTTTGAGTCTTGAGTCATGAGAGTCTCTCTCTCTCTTATGGAAAATTTTATTTTTTAGCCTTTAATCAGCTGTCAGTTTTGGTGATTTGCATATGCGATTTTCCATTAGCTGTGCGGTACCTTTGACGTTTGCAAGTTGCTAATGCTTCCTTGACCTACTTTGGGAGGGAATTGGCATTTTCCGTCAGCAGCCTAGTGCATGAATGACGGTGTGCGTTTACACGTCGATTGTGCGTCCTTGACCTACCATGGGGAATTTCCGTCAGCGACATAACACGTGAAGAACAGCTTCCAATAAAAATTGTCGTGAAGAACAGCTGTCGGTAAAAATTGCCAACGATAGTTGAAGAAAAGTAAAAATTGTGGCTCCTCTAAGATTATCATTGGTACCTTCTCTTCCCTGGCCAGTGGCTTAACCCCATCAAATTTCAGAAGTTCTACTGTTGCTAGAGTATTGTTTCTTTCATCTTTATGGGGCGGGGGGGGGGGGGGGGTCCATCAACAGCGTAGAAGGTGTATATAGACAGTGGTACTAACACATTTTCAGCCCTTGCTTGATGTTTGAACACACGTATTGTATGGAGTATGGTCTGGTGCTGTATTATCTTCTCATATTCTCGATACAACTTTTTAAAAATTTATTTTTGGGCATTTTTACACAGACAAACAGACGAGAAACAGTAACATTGACAGTGTACAGTAAGGGAGCAGTTTCCACATGGCAGGGGCGCCGGAACCGGGGGGGGGGGGGGGGGGGCAGGGGGGGCAGCTGCCCCCCCCCCCTGTACTCAAGCAGGGGGGGCAAGGGTGTCTTTTTGCCCCCCCCCCCCCCCTGGAAAATCAGGTGACTATGGCAAGAGGGGGGGGGGGGCAAAGCCATGGTCTTGCCCCCCCCCCCCCCCTACCTTTTCCCTACCCCTCTTCCTGATCTCTCCATCATCCCACCCAACAGAGAACTTCTGTTTTTGCAGACCGAAGGCTGTCCGCTCCTCTGATTGCCCCCCCCCCCCCCCCCGCTTTTCACTTTTTTCGGGGCAATGTCCTTCTTTTCAGTGGCTCCCTGGTTCGTAAAGGTTTTTTTTGTCTGCGCAACAAGTGATCCCCCCCCCCCCCGCTGTTCACTTTCTTCGGGCAACGTTCCCCCTCCGAGATTCTGCCCCCCCTCCCCCCCAACATCTTCCGGCGCCCCTGCATGGTGTAAAACGTATGGAAGACCGGTTGACAATAGCAGTAACAAACGAACACTTGAACTATACAAGACATGACAGACATAGCAGCCAATTCACTAGTCTAAAACAAAGCGTTTATAATACAGTTGCCAATATTCCCAGAACAATGCTGGCATCATCGTTTACGTGGAACATATACTTTTTCGATAAAATATCTATTCTTGAATTCTCTTTTTTTTTTTAAATGTTCACATTCAAGCACCTAGCATGGCATCTGCAACGGTAAATATACAATTTAGCCATTTCTCGATACAGCTTGGTAGTCTTCCGTGTGTACCCACTCACTGACCTGATTTTGAGTAAAATTTTCCCTCAGCTTTCCCGGGCGTGCTGTTTTAGAAATTGCTGGGGTGACCTTAACCTTTAGAAGGAAATTTCCAGGAGCACCTCTGCCTCCTGAGTATTGCCTCGTATGTCAGTCTGACCCTGTCTGAAGCCGGTAGGTGGTAATGCCAGTTTGTGTGTGTGTGTGTGTGTGTGTGTGTGTGTGTGTGTGTGTGTGTGTGTGTGTGTGTGTGTGTGTGTGTGCACATTTTATCAAACCACACCCGTAAAGTGCTGACGTCATAAATTTTACCATGACTGTGGGGCTTCACTTGATATTGTGTGTTGCAGTCCTTGCAAAGGTTTTTCCACGTTTAATGTGTTCTTCGTTATACTAGCTTCTTGTTGTTGGTGTTGTTGTTGTTGTTGTTGTCGTCGTCGTCGTCGATACGTCTTTGATGTAAATGAAGTTGATCTGATTATGGTGAAAAGAAGAGAAAGAGGAGGAGGGTGATGTGTGTAAGATAATGATGAAAATGGTTCAGAACGTGCATTGATGTGTAGCCTACAGAGACTAAAGAGTGACGTAATAGCACTGGCATTTAAGATAAGATAATGATGAAAATGGTTCAGAACGTGCATTGATGTGTAGCCTACAGAGACTAAAGAGTGACGTAATAGCACTGGCATTTAAGATAAGATAATGATGAAAATGGTTCAGAACGTGCATTGATGTGTAGCCTACAGAGACTAAAGAGTGACGTAATAGCACTGGCATTTAAGATAAGATAATGATGAAAATGGTTCAGAACGTGCATTGATGTGTAGCCTACAGAGACTAAAGAGTGACGCAATAGCACTGGCATTTAAGATAAGATAATGATGAAAATGGTTCAGAACGTGCATTGATGTGTAGCCTACAGAGACTAAAGAGTGACGTAATAGCACTGGCATTTAAGATAAGATAATGATGAAAATGGTTCAGAACGTTGCATTGATGTGTAGCCTACAGAGACTAAAGAGTGACGCAATAGCACTGGCATTTAAGATAAGATAATGATGAAAATGGTTCAGAACGTGCATTGATGTGTAGCCTACAGAGACTAAAGAGTGACGCAATAGCACTGGCATTTAAGATAAGATAATGATGAAAATGGTTCAGAACGTGCATTGATGTGTAGCCTACAGAGACTAAAGAGTGACGCAATAGCACTGGCATTTAAGATAAGATAATGATGAAAATGGTTCAGAACGTGCATTGATGTGTAGCCTACAGAGACTAAAGAGTGACGCAATAGCACTGGCATTTAAGATAAGATAATGATGAAAATGGTTCAGAACGTGCATTGATGTGTAGCCTACAGAGACTAAAGAGTGACGCAATAGCACTGGCATTTAAGATAAGATAATGATGAAAATGGTTCAGAACGTGCATTGATGTGTAGCCTACAGAGACTAAAGAGTGACGCAATAGCACTGGCATTTAAGATAAGATAATGATGAAAATGGTTCAGAACGTGCATTGATGTGTAGCCTACAGAGACTAAAGAGTGACGCAATAGCACTGGCATTTAAGATAAGATAATGATGAAAATGGTTCAGAACGTGCATTGATGTGTAGCCTACAGAGACTAAAGAGTGACGCAATAGCACTGGCATTTAAGATAAGATAATGATGAAAATGGTTCAGAACGTGCATTGATGTGTAGCCTACAGAGACTAAAGAGTGACGTAATAGCACTGGCATTTAAGATAAGATAATGATGAAAATGGTTCAGAACGTGCATTGATGTGTAGCCTACAGAGACTAAAGAGTGACGTAATAGCACTGGCATTTAAGATAAGATAATGATGAAAATGGTTCAGAACGTGCATTGATGTGTAGCCTACAGAGACTAAAGAGTGACGTAATAGCACTGGCATTTAAGATAAGATAATGATGAAAATGGTTCAGAACGTGCATTGATGTGTAGCCTACAGAGACTAAAGAGTGACGTAATAGCACTGGCATTTAAGATAAGATAATGATGAAAATGGTTCAGAACGTGCATTGATGTGTAGCCTACAGAGACTAAAGAGTGACGCAATAGCACTGGCATTTAAGATAAGATAATGATGAAAATGGTTCAGAACGTGCATTGATGTGTAGCCTACAGAGACTAAAGAGTGACGTAGTAGCACTGGCATTTACGATAGATAAAATAATTGATTTATAATTCCAAATGAGACATTGTCTCGGTTTTCGGAAAAAAATAAGATTCACCAATACTTTGAATAATGTCTGCTTGTTTCATTCATTACCAAGGCTACTCAGTCAGGGAATACAAGATCCTATTTTGCTCGAACCAGAACAACAATTAATTATGATTCAAGTTACCGGATTCATTTCAGTTATTACAAGGGAGATATAAAAGTCCCCAAGTAAATCAAGCATCATAATCAAGTGAATTATACAGGCCTAACATTCCCAGTACACTGGCTCTGTAAGCAAGCCATTATTCAGCCAGACCTGGCTGCTCAAGGCTGTCTTTTCACTCGTCAACTATCAAAACGTCCACTCCATTCAGGTATAGCTATGCTAATTGTCCGTGAAAGTTGCACACCTATCAAACAAATGAGCAAGATTATCAAATTAACCAGCAAATCAAGCAGTCAACGCGAGGGTATCAATCCAGACAACAGTACGACAGCAAACCAAGGATGCAAGTTATATACACGCATATAACTAATAATAACTCATCTCACTAATATAGTACTATGTGACTTTCACTCTGCTACATAAAGCAAGAAACACACACAAAAAATTTAATCACTTACAATTAATTACAAAAACTTGCCCCCCCCCCCCCAAAAAAAAAAAAAAAAATTAGCAACATTACAAAACGAAGGTATACAAGACGATATGCATCACATCAGTACGCTGAATATGTGATAGCTGAATCTTGCCGAACAGTAAAAAGAAGTTCGGTAAAATCGTATCACACTATGTCGCGATACGAAATTCCACGTTAAACCGGCCCCCGTAATGTAGTGGTTAGCACTTCGGACCATGGACCGGGAGACCCGGGTTCGAGTCCCAGCCGAGGCAAACGGCATTTTCCCTACCTAGGTCGGCTCCTACCCAGAGCGGGTGTGCTATGGGCCCAATGGGGAGGCTGTTGCCGAGATTCACCGACTCCACGGGTGGGACCTTGAGGGGTGCTTTCCTTAGTATGACACGTCTTATGCTGTGGATGATCACACGGCTGGCACCGCAGGTCCCGTAGTTCCCGGGCCTGGTTAACGCCGGGATATTTTTGACAGGAAGCTTGAAATGCGGCCCTGTCCCCCAGTCCCAAACCACACGGACCTCCACATGGCATCATCTTACCGTCATCACAAATCCACATCATCAGTGCATAATAAAAATTGCCCCAACCTTCAAGCCCTCCGTGGATTCCACCCCATGACCTGGGTGCTGGCAAAGAGTTGGGGCAGCAAAAAAAAAAAAAATCCACGTTAAAGGGGTGGATGGGTGGGTGTTTGGGGGGGTTAACGTCCTTTTTCACCCCATACCACGTTAAAGGGGCTAGTACTAGCATCACTAGGTATTGTATAGTGAGTATTCTGTTTTGGAACACTTGCGCTTGTAACTGGGCCCGTGCACTCGAAATAGTCTGTCTTAGAGATTAGTAGAGTTCCGAATGACACACTGACCTTTGATGGCCGTGCAGACGAGAAAAACTCAGCCGTCCGGCGCTACAAGGTCGAGCGTTATATATATGCCACTGTCACCAGCTACCGCGTTTTGGCTTCAATCAGCTAAACGCAAACCTGTCTGTGCATGTATTAGTGCATGTGTCTGTGTGGTGTGGTGTTAGACACCACCAATGGAATAAGAACGATCTGCGAGCCTTGAGATCTTGAAACTAGTGCATTTCACGCGTACAGTTCCCGTCCGCCAGGGAGTCATAACACAAACTACGTGAGCGAGTACGTTACAAAACAAAGAATGGGCGACGCTTTCGCTCTCAGTTTGGGAACGGGTACACACTCGCACTGCTATCTATCGTATCCTTTGTCAACTCGTTTAGGATTCTCACAAAGACAGCAATGTCTCTTCGATTTCAGTCCATATTAGCTATGTGTGAATCAAAGAAATCTGCTGGGCTCGTCGTAAAAGGTATTTACTTCAAATCCGAATAGCCTTGTGGGTCTAAGTGTTTAACTTGGTCAGTGTCCTTGTATCAGTTGTGGTAAGGACTATCTTTGTCGTGGAGCCCGGAGTTAATAATGGCGAGCGTTATAATTATGTGACAATACACTTGTCACCTAAGCAAACGTGCGGTGAGAGATACTTCTAGCTCTCGCCGTATCCGTGGTAATGGATTACAGACTGTCTGGTTTTCAGGTGAATTTGATGCATGGAAGTAATAGTTGTGTAAACTGATCAAGCACTGCGTATCAAACACACACCATGTTCGCGCTGTTTCTGTAATGTCATTTTTGCCAGTCTGAGCAATGTAAGAAAGTCTAGCCACTGCCTTTTAGAAAGCTGTTTCAGATAGGAATTTCTAAGCTTCACCAGGCCGTGCTTTGGCCAAAGTCTGCACCTCACTGTCTTTTAAATATTTACAATGAACTGAAAATGTAAGAGCAGAATAAAACCGCACAAATAGCTGATTTCACTTGCGTATTAACATGGTCTGCGACAGACACTGCAGAATGAATCAGTTAAACACTTTGAACTTCAACCAGCAGAAGATGATCTTCACATTTCGTCCAAAGAAGGGTACATCTTTCCTTGTCACGCACCTGAATCAGACGTAACATGCGGTTATTCTGCAAACAGCGAACACAATCATGGGACGAAAATCAGCCAACATATTGTGGGTGTCTATTCTGCCATGGCTTGCTCTATAGACCTGTTGTTTAATTTTCCTCACAGGCTCCCTAAACAACAACAACAACAAAAATACACACACAAAATTCTTTTCGGAAGGGCTGAGAAATGGTTGCACTATGTTTGCCACGTATATAGAAGATAAAATAGTAATGGGGTATTCCCCCCCCCCCCCCCCCCCCCCCCCCCCACCCCTGAGTGGCCCGAAGCTCCTTTCATCGAGTACGGGGGAGCCGGGGTGGCCGAATGGTAGAGCGTTGGACTTCTAATGCTCGGGTCGTGAGTTAATCGTATCCCGGCTGGGGCCAAATATTTGTTCTGACTTTTTCATCGTTGCCCCGTCTTTGATATCACCCGTCTTTGGTGGAAAAGGGCGTTAAACCCCCAAACACCCACCCCACCCTTTTATGGAGTACCTTTTGTTTTCCATGCTTAAACGGGAGACGCCTGTCGGTAAGAACGTTATTTGGGGGCAACAACATAGCAGGCGTTTCACCTCTAGACCATCCCTAGCCGTAGACTGTGTGCGCTGCTAGTTCATTGCAGAGAGGGGTGGGGGGGGGGTGTTTTGGGGGTTTAACGTCCTTTTCCACCACAGAGGGTGATATCAAAGACGGGGCAACGATGAAAAAGTCAGCACAAATATTTGGCCCCAGCCGGGATCGAACTCACGACCCGAGCATTAGAAGTCCAACGCTCTACCATTCGGCCACCCCGACTCCCCTGCCCCAGAGAGAGAGAGAGAGAGAGGGTGTGGCCGGGACAACAGTTAGCGTCTTACAAAGAGAGCATAAAGTATCTCGTGCACTGGTTTGTGTGCATCTTTTTGCGTGAGTTTCGAACAATTTTCAGTTACACGAATGAAAAGGGTGTTTGTGACACGATTTTCGGCGATCTTTCTTCCCTTTTTACGTCAACAATTTTAGGCGTGAACGTGAACAAAACCAATCGTCTTTCTTCTGCCATTATCGGACTCGTTTCCGCCACCAGGACGAACAGGTCTCCCAACACTCTGCAACTGCAATGCCCGAACTTGGGATTTGGGGCGGAGCGAAGGTTCTGGGGGCAAGGTTTCTACTCCACAGTAAAGCCAGCTCGCAGGTTCACCCCGATGTTTGCCCACGATATGGCGCGGCCGTAGCCCTTGCGCGCGGGATGGTGCAGGGGGCGGGGGTGGCTCAGTGTACTGACTGACATTCGTCACCAGTGCCCATGGTTCCACGTCTGAAAACAAACTAAAGCATCTCATTTCCACATAGAAAAAAAGGCCTTGCCCTCATGTTTAGACGTCTCCTTCTTTCTGCCACTAACAAAAAAAATGAGTCCAGTTACAAATACCATTACCTTTTCTTCACAAGGACGCTGTGCAAATTAATTCACTCGTTGCCTTTTCTTTATAAATTCTTTGATATGTTTGTATGAGAGAGAAATAAGACGTCAAGCAGAAGATCCTAGATCCGTAGTGGATCTAGAGTTTGTGGTCAATTTCATGGGCACACCATTACAAATGAGCGAATTCTAAGCTCACCAAAAACCTCCCCTCCAGTTTCATCCTCATTGTCTTGTGGGTGGAGGTCGACGTCAGTCGTGATGTCTCTATGTCCCGTATGCTGTGTCTGGGAAGTTTCCGGGACTCTCACTTCCGGTAGACCTCGAGGTGGCGGGCGTCTGCGTACATGAACGGACTGCAGCGCCCCATGGATGTCTTGTGGTAAAGCAGCTGGTGGAAGATTAGCATTAGGTTGACCAGGACGACTTGCGTTCGGACCTCGACTTCGGGCGTGCATGTTTCGGCAGAACAGATTATTGGTTTATTTCAATTAATTCTGTTCCCAGTGACCTCCACCAGAAAGTCCAGAAGGTACAGCTTTCTACAATTCGGTAGAAAAGGTTTGCTGAAAGCTATCCCACTGTGAGTTTACACGTCTCCACGGTGCAAAAAAGCTGTCTGTTCATACCACTGTGTCTCTTGATTTCCTCACGAAATGTTACAGTGTCCCTTCTAGACAGGTTTGTCTCATGAATGGAAAACTTAACAATGCTTGAGCTTTACCTAGTTCATGGTGCTGATATAGGAGTACACAGCTGCTTTTCCACTCCTGGCGAGGTATCGTTCCCATTGTGGTGAGAACGCTGAGCAATTGGCTTCCGCTTCCTTCACCGTACGTTGCAGGCGCCTCCTGTGATCGCGCATTTTATCTTTCTTTGTTCGTCCACACCAGCAGTTCAATTACAAAGATCCCTGAAGGACAAGGACACAGCAACTGTGCTTTGAAATATTTTCACGTAGAAATACGTTGATTCTGTTTGTTTTAGACACAATTTCCACTTTTAAGTCCGTCCGTCATTCAAACCATCCTTTGCGTGTCTTTTCTAGCGACAGTTTATCAGCAACAAATGACGAGCAAACCCCTACACGAAGTCGCCGATGTTTTCCGTTGGTGGGAACGCGTGTGTCCGAGTATTTCCTCACAAACAAAAGCATGGACGAATAGATGGCGCTGGCCGCTGAATACCCGGGGAAACGTCGATGATGCTCTAGAGATGGTGACGTATTGTTCCTCGTCATCTTGAGGGCTTATGTGTAAATCATTGTCACGATTTGTGCGGCCAAACACTCCGCGCGGTATCGTGATCGGGAAGAGTTTTTTTTTTTTTTTTTTTTAACCGAGCTCGGACAAGAATGGTCAGTCACTGAGCTTCCTGGACAGTATGTACTGTCGTGAAAACAGGGACTACCTAAGTCAGAGAGATATATTTCTTTTTAATGGATTTCCACTCTATTTGCTAAAAGCATTTTGTTCTTCACAGTTTCGTCTTCCTCGCTCCAAGCTATCGCGAGTTGTTGCGTTCCAAAGGACTCATACGGAAGAGTTTAACATGCCTGTGTAGGTTAACCCTACAAGTCTCCTTTCCGGTCCTACACCACACTTCGCCAGATCTTCTCGTGTGCTACAACCTGGTCATACATGTACCTGCCTTAAACATGAAAAAGTCCAAGCTGGGAATATACTGCACGATCACTGGTCCAAAAGTTGAAGTCCACGAAGGTTGAACGAAGGCTGTTTCTGGTCTGGTTCAGGTCAGGTCCCTTTTCTTTTATCGACTCTCCGATACCTTTACGTACAAAGAAATGGTGGAACATTTAGCGAAAATGACGCAAGGTTAGTAATGCACTAGTAAAGAAGGACAACGAATGAGTCGCCTTATGTAGAGCAGGCTGTGGTCTGAGCATGGCATTGTCGACGAATAGCGACTGATCTAATCTTGTTCACCTGTAGAATTACTGATGCCGCCAGGTCATAACTATGAAGGTGACTAACCTGTACCGCGGCTATTCGTTCGTTCGTACAGTGCAAACAAATGTGTATATGCGTAGCTTACAATTTCTTACCTGTGCAGACTTCGAGAAAGAAACATTTTTGTCGTGAAGTACATGGGAATTAAATTGTCCGACGAAAACACGTAAATCAGGGAATTCCCTTCTCTCTCTCTCTCTCTCTCTCTCTCTCTCTCTCTCTCTCTCTCTCCCCCTCTGCTTCTCTCTCTCTCTCTCTTTCTCTCTCTGTTTGTTTGTTTGTTCGTCTGTTTGAACATATGGTTGTCAGTATTACACTCCACGTATTTGACAAAAAAAGTCACTTTGAATACGGTGTACTTTTAACTGAATAAAATCTCTAGTCGAAGGGAAATAAAACGGCATTTGAACTGATACGACGGAATTAAGCCGAAACAGACTGCATCTCCTCAGCTATTCTTCTCTTAACTTCAGTTTCTTTTCTTTATTAGTGTGTGTGTCTCTCTGGCTCTGTGTGTGTGTGTGTGTGTGTGTGTGTGTGTGTGTGTGTGTGTGTGTGTGTGTGTGTGTGTGTGTGTGTGCCGGTGTGTGTGTGTGTGTGTGTGTGTGTGTGTGTGTGTGTGTGTGTGTGTGTGTGTGTGTGTGTGTGTGTGTGTGTGTGTGTGTTTGTTTTAAATTATTGAAGAGTTTATTTTTCATCACTAACTCTCTCGTGTCACTCACTAAGCAGGTCTTAGCGTGTGTCATCATTTGATACAAAGAAACTACATGGCGAAACTATACTCGGTTTGGTTAAAGCTACTCATCGGGAAATCCCGAAATGAGAACTGAGATCTACACACGTCTGCCGGAAACTGACGAGAAATAGGGTTTCCCACACAGCGCAAGTGTGGCCGCACAGCTACCGCTGCTACTTGAGGTACTTGCCCACGCTCGAATTTCTCTAGGCTTAAAAGCCAGTTGCATGCTAAGTGGATTTGCGGAGCGACATTTTTGAAACGGGCGATGATGGTTTTTCGCTTCTTTTTTGTGGTTTTCTTCTGTTATTGTTGGTTTTTGTTGCTCGGTGCTGTTGGTTGCTTGGTTGGTTTTAAATCAGGGCAGGAAACCAGAACTTCATCCGATTTTTTCCCCTTTCAGTAGGCCTACACCCCTGCTTGTGAAAACATTAGATCAGATCAGAGGCTACGGCTCTGCCGATCTAGCGTCCTACCAAACGACACCCTGGGCAGCCTGGGGTAAACTGCTCGATCCACTCTCCTCGTTCCGGTCTGCGCTGGTACATACATGTACAGAGCGTTCCTGAGAAAACCGGGCAAAGCTCAGGCCGTCAGTTTTCGGAAAATAGGCTTTCCGTGCGACTCGACGTTTCTGAGAAATGCTCAGTCAGACTATGTGTATATACTTACGTTACAAGACGTATTTCGGAAAAAAGAGTAACTGATTTCTGTGTACTTCAGCTGAGTTGCGACACACGAAGCATGTGATCAGTGGTGAATGTGCAGGAATACTGAACTACAGTGTCACGGGTAAGCTTTATTACAGACTTGCTCAGAGACTCAGCCGGTGAGGTTTAAAGTAACAGGCCTTGGCGATCTCATTCAAAAAGGTTACACTGAGTTCAGACTTTTTTCTTCTTTTTTTTTGGTTAAGACAGGTCTCAGTCGTTGGTAATCACAGAGAGAGAGAGAGACTCGAAAAGAGAGTTTTACGAGAGACTCGTAAAGAGAGACTCGTAAAGAGAGAGAGAGAGAGAGAGAGAGCCTTGGGTGACGCCACTTGATGACACAGTGACAATGACACGCGCTATATGCCACCCACTGAAGTCTCGTTCCTTTAGCTTTTCACTCGAGTCAGTCAAAGCCGGGCACATCAGGCTTTCGTAAACCGCGAAGAGAAATTAATAGAAATATGCACATCGCAACTTACTTACTTGGACTAGCTCGATCTTCACTTCAAGCGAATTTCTTAGACGATTTCCTCTTTTTTGGCAGCAGATCAAACGCCATTGTTGCCCCGCAGCGGTCCGTGTCACGTTCTTCTGTGTGGCCTAGCGAGTAATTGGAGGAATTCCCGATTCACTCGTGCTTCACTGGTGTCTACACTGATGCTTATAGTCGAAGACTGTTCTGCTGCTTTGAGATGGTCACGTGTATGCGACTTCAGTCATCAGCCTGAAATGTATTTGATCAAGTGGTCAGCTTTAAATTTAAGGTTTGTTTTTCCTCCTACTATTCAAGGGGAGCCGGGGTGGTCGAATGGTAGAGCGTTGGACTTCTAATGCCCGGGTCGTGAGTTCGATCCCGCCTGGGGCCAAATATTTGTGTTGGCTTTTTCATCAGTCGTTGCCCCGTCTTTGATATCACCCTCTGTGGTGGAAAAGGACGTTATATCCCCAAACACCCACCCACCCACCCTCCTACTATTCAAAGGTTTATAACTGAATAGAACATCCTGAGGAGCTGAAAAAGTGTTCTTCTTCTTAAACTTGAACTTACAGCAAATACTTCAACGCCGGCAACGACCATGATACGACCAGTCCACGCTCATTACATTCAGTGGGCAGAACAGTTTACTTCAGACAGGAGTAAAACCTCACATACATAAAGCTTAAAAGAAAACGTGACTGACGAAACACTGTAGTACATCTGAAAACGTCACTGTTCCGGTCTACTGAAGTTCAGTGGCCTAATGTCACAGATAATGTGTGGGCGGGGGAGCCAACTGAGTCATGAAAATGTAATATTTCAAGTTAACCCGACAAAAGCTGACACATACTGTACTTTAATTCTTCGGGTATTCGGATGGGCGGTTCATTCTATTCGGCGAACTAAGGCGCACTCAGTGACGCATACAATAAATCCAGTCACGTGCAGCGAGCCCAGATGATGAAATAGCTCGAAGCCTTGAACTCGGCTATTTTGGCCTTGCCACAGTTACAGTGTATGCTAACGCTAAGTTGGTGTAGTTCGCCCGTTAGGGGGTGCAAATGTATACCAGTCAATTCCGTCGATATTTCCACTAACGGGGGCGACTGTATCCCCGCAACGCGGGAGGGGGTGCAAAATTAATGTACTCCGGGGTCTAGCGAGGTGAAGTCACGTGGCCGCTGACTTCGTTCTACGAATTTACTTTATGCGAAATATCGACGGAATTGGCTGCTACACATTTGCACTCCCTGATGGGCGAACTATACCGACTGAGTTATACATAACCCCATCTCCGTTTTGCCGCCGCCATGGAGGACTGCAAAGGCCCGGCCTCTAAAGCTATACTGGAACAAACTTGACACGCTTTGAGCTGTTATTGCAGTCGGTTCACTATTTCGCAGAAACACACACACACACACACACACACACACACACACACACACACACACACTTTATTTATTTCAAGTACAGATTCAAGCAAGAGTCCGAGTCATCAGTCATTATCTCGCTTGTTTACTCTCACATATACTACAGAACTGACAAAGTGCGGTAGTATAGGCGTGTGCTGTGGCAAACGAGACACACTGGCTTGTGTTGTGCTGCCAGGGGGAGAGGACTTTTCTTGTTTCATGCCGCTAACAAACCAAGTCATGCAAAAAAAAAAAAAAAGAAGAAGAAAAAGCAGCAAGTCAAAATACGGCGATCGTATGGTTCAGAAAAAGAGAAAAACACAAGATGCCTGTGAGAGTGGTTTTAATTCGACTACAGCAAACATCGCTTTCACAAAAATTCATCAGTATCAACTGCATAAAAGCAGTTATGGTTTGTACAGCCACACATGATCAATACAGTAATACGGTCAGTATGGCGTGTGTGGGGGGGGGGGGGATATCTTTTACTCATCAGCGCTGACACCCACCCTCATTATATGTTTGTCAAAGGAAGTACACACACGATGTTACAACTTGAATTTGTTATAGAGCAACCCGGAAACCGAACCCTGTCTTTTGAACTTGTTTCAACACTATTTGTTCGTTGAAATAAATACAATTGAAAGAAAATACACAAGCGGTTATATATGCATATATACATACTATACTATACTATTCTATACTATACTATAATATGAAAGATCATACAGTTACACAGTTACATCCTGTGGCTGGCTGTGGCATAATTGCGTGAAGCCGGCCGATGAAAATTTGTCATTTAACATAAAGCGGATGAAAAATTGTCACTTAATTCTTAAGTGTAAGTTCAAAATATGTTTCGGAGTAAAAGAAGCAAAACAGGATCATGTGGTGTTTCAAATGTTTGTGTTTATGTGAAAATGCACGTTATTAATCCATACCAAATAAACGAATGTCCAGTGTAAAAACCAGTTAACAGACAGCACAAAACAGTGAAACAGTAATCAAATGTCCATGAGTGTAAAATGAGGAGACAAACGCACTGTATCGTATCGTGTTTTAAATGTAAAAGACTCCTACAGCTTATAGAGTAAACTCAGATGGAAGGTGAAATTTTGTTCTGTTGAAGTTTTGCTACAGGCTCGTTGACCACTACAGTAAACTATGAAAAAGCACAATGAATTAAACAGATGATTAGTTCGAGTGGTTTACCAAGAAACAAACCACGAGATTTTCATTTTTTTTTCCCCCGTAGCAACTGAACCCCCGGCGAGGTAGCTACGCAAAAATTGAAACATCGAGTTTTCGAGGTTTCATGTTCGGTCAAGTAACAGGCAAATCGTAATTGTTCGTCTTCGGAACTTTTTTTTTCCAGAAAGGAGGGGAACGTACACTGTATGCTATATTATCTATTATTAGCGTGAAGAACCATAGTAAAGTCACCAAGCACAGCGCAGCACAGCACAGCACAGCACACAATGATAAAAAGAAAAGCAACACAAAAATCAAGCGCTACAGAAACTCGCTACTCATTATATACGCCTATGCATGGTAATAACTGCGGACGCACTCTGAATAAAAGACGAAAAAAGAAAAAAGTTAAAGGTGACAAAATAGATGTCAAGGAATGGTACGTTCACCTCGGAGATGCAGGCTGGTCACAAATTGAATGGTATTTGCTTTTGTGTTGGCAGGGTTTCAAATCCGCGCCGGACACCGCATTTTTCAAAGTGTCTGTTTACATTCTTACCAGAGTAGACTTGATTATGTCCTGCCGTTTTCCGCGCCACGGTTGCCGGTATCCTGGACAAATGTCCTGCACTTTTACTGTCACTCATTTCCTTGGCTCGCCCCCTCTGTACCTGTCTGCAATGCTTACAACCTGCCAGCCCTCCCGTACTCTCCGTTCATCATCCGAAAAAAAAAAAAAACTGTTAACGGTTCCAAGAATAACTCTGAAGTCAGCTGGCGGTCGTTCATTTTCTTACGGGAGTTTAACGTCCTCTTTTCCACCACTTATGGATGATATCAAAGACGAGGCAACGAGAAAAAGGCCCAGCACAAATACTTGGCCCCAGTCGGGATTCGAACTCACGACCCGAGCATTGAAAGTCCAACGCTCTACCATTCGGCTACCCCGGCTCCCCAGTTCCCACGGATATGAAGGTGGGTGGATGTTTGGGGGCTTAACGTCCTTTTCCACCACACACGGGTGATGTCAAAGACGGGGCAACGATGACCCACAGATATGAAGCTATGTGGGATGATAAAGTGTGTTTACTACGCACACTATATAATTATGAGATGGCCTGTGGCACTGTTACTTCTTCCGTTCAAAATTTATCCGTAGCAAGAGATATGTGCCCTCCTCCCCTCGCCCTCAAATCCTCCCTCTTCTACTCGGGAGAAGATCAGCTGACAGTTTTGCACGGTCGCATTGGCAAGTATTTGGTGTTCTTGGTCACGCCGACCGGACGTGTGTACGGCCATGACTGATCACATTCGGCAAAATGGAGAATGGGGTGGGCAAGATTTCAGCTTTCGGCATCGGTTCCCCCCGGGAATACTGGAGGACAATTCATTTAGGCCAAGAATTACGAAACGAAACATTAGCTGCGTGCAATGTCCTGTGTAGAAAATAGTGAAAATAGAAGCACGGAGAATTCTGTTTCCGGGCCAGTCTTGCCTCGTGAAAATAGCTTGTTTTATGGTCTACCGATGTTGAGGGGGGGGGGGGGGAGTTTAATGTCCTTTTCCACCACGTAAGGGTGATATCGAAGACAGGCTAACGAAAAAAGCCAGCACAAATATTTGGCCCCAGCCGGGATTCGCACCCGGGACCTAAGCATTGAGAGTCCAACGCTCTACCATTCGGCTATCCCGGCTCCCCATACGACCGACGTTGAAATGATTATGACTGAAGCAATATTTGGACAAAATTATTTCATGAAGTTCCATCCGCAAAACCGGATGGAACGAAACGATTTTTTTCCCCTTCTCAGTCACTGACTCGCGTATAGCTCTCCTATACAGACACTAGCTAATTGTTTTCTTGGCCTTTTCCGGTTCAGAGTATCCCAGTTCGGTTTTCTTGTTACAGTAGTATTACATAAATCTAGAGTTACAGGTTTAGGTCATCATTATCTTGCGTCCATACTTCCGTGAAAAAGATGTATGGCGACCATAACCATGACCTTGACCTTATGTCTAGTGACATAACTCTTGTCTGTGAAGTTGCCTTCCACTGAGGGCTATCACCATACACTGTTACGCCGATTCTCTACAGTTTTGTCCTTGGGCATTTAAGTGTCGCTGTCACAAATACAGAATGGAAAATGCCATTGTCTGCAGTTTTTGCGACCTCCACGAAACACATTCTGATGAGTAATCTGTCGTAGTTCAGTAGTAAACTTGTCCTATCGTCAGGTAGGAGGTATCGTCACAGTTTCATGAGAGTGTATTGTTCATCCCGCAGGTTAGTCTCATGTGTCTTTCTTCCTCGTGTCGTCGTCATGCCGCATAATTTCCTAAGTGGCGGACGTGGTGGTTGTGGTGGGGCATAAGCAAATCAAACCGATACATAAGCTTACAATGTCAGTGCTGTCGATCGACGTGGGCTGATCGCGCCTTTCTTTATTTTTTATTTTTATTTTTTCTTGGGGAGGTGGGGGTGGTACCGGTTTATGGTAAGGCTTGGTAGATTGCTCAGGGTCTGAGTGATGCACGTCGCTCCAAATTTTCCGCTTTCCACAAACAATGAAACTCCATTCAGTTAGTAATTTTGAGAACATTTTCGTTCCGAAGGCCTGTCTGCAAAGTCCCGCTCATGTTTCAAGTAAAAAGGCCAGCGGCGCCGGGCAGCACGCGCCGATAGAGCGTACAGAGGGGTATTACAAGCTTATCATTCGGTTATGTATCGGCCTGACGTGCTTATGGGTATGGAGTGGGAATGCATGCGTGAGGGGCGAAAGTTCTGGTTGGCGGGCATTCCCCAGTCACCATCAGTGCTGGCGAGGGCCGTCAGCATCAGGATCTGCAAGATGACGGTGGCGGGTGGGATGGATACTTAGTGTGCGATGGGTTGGAGGCAAAGTTTACACGGGCGGGAGAGTGGGTGGGTCACTATGGCACGATTACTGCTGTGAGATTCCGTCACTGGCTCTGAATACGATGACGACCCCCCGGCGCAGTTTTGAGCCCACGTGCCCCATGTGCCCCTGGGGTGTGACGCCTTCTGCTCGAGATGGTCGGGGCGGCGCTGGGGGTGGGGTGTAGCAGGACATGCTCGTCACGAGAACCGGATCGTCAGGGTGCAAATCTGTGACGATAAGGAAGAAAGAAAACGCTTACCGAATGCTAACAGAAGTGAAAATCATACTATAACTGCTATAATACCTCTATCCCATACAATATATTTTAAGAATTTAACGTTGAGAGATTTCGATCGGTTCAGCTTAGTTCAAGATGCCCACTTCTGCACATTGGAAAGCAAATATTATATGGATGCCCCCCCCCCCCCTCCTCCTCCTCCACACACCCTTCTAGGAAGTCTCCCAGTCTTGCATACTCTTGGTCCTGTCCCGACGATTGGCATCGCCCCTTTCAGACTTGACTATTGCCACTACCTTTCATAAGAGAAACGCAGTGAGACAAAGCAGAACAGCGATAGTTACAATTCAATCCAAGACATAATTCATTATCAATGTAACCGTTCTATGAATGGCCCCCTACTGACCACTCTCCGGGGATGAGATTACGATTTCCAAATATTTCTCACCGACGATGTCGACGCTGTTGGAATGGTCCGGATGCAGGTTCACGCCAGACGAGCGGGGCAGGAGGCCAGTGTGCAACTCTTGAGAACTTGATGGGTTCCCGGACTCTTGAACACCTCGGGCCAAAAGGACGACATGCTCCCTGGCGGCAACACCCAGAACACCGCGCCCTGCCATTGGAGGCTGCAGGCGGGCAGGCTGGTTCAGTCTTGGGTCTGTACTGAACCTGCCTCAGGCTTTGGTAGCGCGCATCCTAATCCCTTTCAAATTGTAGATCTTGCTAGATTTGGGCTCCCGTGTCTGAATCGTATGTAAAAGTTTGAAGAAAACCTTTACTATACAGCGTCTTTACGGTTCCGTCTGTGCTGTTGAGTTCCTTGTCCTCAGGCTTGACTTTCTTCTGGAAATGACGCTGAGCTCCAGCAAAGCGGTAGATCTTGGAACCTTCCTGTGTGTGTGTGTCATCATACTGTGACACGAGATGGCCATTCCGCCACTGTGGAGTCTCGATTTCTCAAGCGCTCTCAGCTCGGGTTTATGGGTCTAATATGCTGCTGCAAAATATTTCACTTTTCTGCTGAGTTGCTGAAGTCAGTCTGTCAGTCACGTATTTCTCTGAAGCTAGCGTTAAACTGCATCACCATAGAACGTGGCATGTCTGTGGCGTAGTACGTGCTTGCGCTTCTGAGTCGTCTGTGTTTGCCGTTAGCTGGTAACCGAGTAAATGTATATTTCTTCACACGCAGCCACTTTGAGTCCAGTGGACCTCTCTCCAGGATCCAGTCGTCAATGGTTGGTTTGGGAATTCTCAGTGTAGTCACAGGAGTGACCATTGTCAATATGGCTACAAGGGGAACAGTTTGGCCATGCCGAATGGCCCTTTCGAGTCTCTCACTGAATCCAATTCCACTGATTATTGTCAGTTATGTATTTTGTCTTTCACTCGTTAAAAGGTATGAACACTTCTTATTCTTTTTGCCAATCCTGAATGTTTCTCTGCTTGAAAATCTGAAATAATAGAAAGTGTTCTTTTAAAGATGACTGATAAAAGTATGCACAGGTATACAACTGTCTTTGCCATATATAATACCATGATGTACAAACAAAAATGAACATTTTTAGTGCCTATACTGGATCTTTCAGTTTTGCGGCACCAACCTTTTGAAATTCTCTGCCAGCAAATCTGAGAAATGCGCCCACACTGTTTATTTTTAAGAGCAACCTTAAAACGTTCCTCTTTTGTGAAGCCGGCCTTCCAGTAATTCCCTGTGTCAGTAGCTAGTCAGTTTCACCAGTGTATGCACCGTTTGTAAGATGTGCGTGAGTGTCGGTGAATGATTGGCGCACCGAGTTTTGTTCTGAAGAAATGTGCCCTACAAATACCATTTATTATATTATTACTAGAAAAGAGTAGCTTACAGCGACAGAGTGTAAGACAACCAGTTGTAACCTAGTTTCTCAATTATAATATGAACCCAAATCATGTGAAGTAATACATGGCATGCCATCCTGGTGAGTCATTTCCGAACTGAATATTTCAGCCAATGTAACCGAGTTGCACTGAGGCAAGTGCATGTATACTGTCAGAGACGGAAATAAATACGTCTTTACGTCGGTAACCAATTAATATGCCGGCCGCCTTCAGAGCACCCCTGGTATTATTTTTAATACTGACATTAATTGATTGTGTAGGATCGTTTGAAATAATCATGGCGTCCGCGTGCGGTAAGCACTGAGCCCGGCGGACTGAGTTCAAGAGCATTCCAATAAAATGACTCACAGCAGTCCGGCACACAAAGATATACACGACACGTCGTTAGCTTTCCCAGGGAACACTGTACACTGATAAAGTACGCCGGCGTAAAACGGTAGGCGAGTTAAACTAGTCATAGCAGAGACTATGGTACGAACAATCTTAATAATTATTGAACTGAATACAGTAGGCATGTCAGTGCCGATTCAGTCACAGCAACGACTGGACTAATGAGCACTGAAGCAGTAGCCAGGCTGGTTAGTCCGGCATTTGTGATAATTATGGTAATCGTGAGTTAAGTACAAAAGCTTACCGGCAATCACTTGTTGTCATGTACTTTGAAACTGATTTATCGGAAGCAGAGATTTGTGACTGATTTGTCTCTGGGCGCCGCCGGAAGGAAACAGCACAGCCCAGCTTCTGAACACGAAACTCGGGTCTTGTGCACTTCAAAACTCGTTCACTTGGTATAAACACTGTACGGCAATGCCTATAGCCGGCACGCAGAGTGAGACATTCCGTTTGCTTGTCTCGCTTTTCAGCTGAGCCGACAAAAATCCCCCGCTGCTTACAGATCGTACGACAGCTGATCGTGAGTGTCCTCGACCTTGGCAGTTACCTGCCGATCATGTCAGCCAATGGGGAGGCTGTTAGGGAAGCACACCCCATTAGTGTGCGTCATTTCTAAAAATATATAGAGCTCTGGCAGTAAGTTTTGTTGGTGCGTGAGGAACGCACGTTGAAAGCAGAAAAAAGTAAAAGATACTGGTTCTAAAGACGGAACAGGATTTGCACCTCAAGGAAACTCAAAAGTAATGTAGTTTGTTGTTTCATGCCCCCCCCCCCCACCTCCCATGTGTGTGTGTTGGTTGGGTGGCAACTGACAAGTAATTTTACACAGACATTGTTTTATCACCTATCTTTTCCGGCTGTCTCTGTGTGTGGCCGTATAAGTCGATTCACAACAAACCTGTACCTTGGCAAAGGCAAAACAAAAATTGAGACCAACAGTAACACACACACACACACAAAAAGACAGAAGCCCATGCACTGAGAATTTGTGAAACAAATGAAAATAAGCCACACACTCTCTCTGTTTTTAATTCTGAGAGAAATAGCGAGTTGTCATCAATTACACCGAAAGACACGTAATTAAACAAACAACTCACATGTGTGCAAGTATGTATTCATGAACAGCACTGAGAACAGCCTTTCTACACAAGGACACTAGGAATTAACTCTTTGACGACGAAGTACAATTTCTAACACGCGATTTCCTATAGGAAATCGCGTGTTAGAAATTGTGCTTCGTCGTCAAAGAGTTAAGGACTGAAGGGTTCGCATCTTCATGGGGGGAAAAAAACATGACAATGACGTTGATGACAGTACCCAGCTACATGTATATGCAAGCAATTCACTTTGATATGAAGGTCACTGCACACGACAGACATAGAGCTTACATAGAGCATGTAATGGATGGAGTAAGTAAAGCGTGATTGATTTTATATGGAGATTTACAAATCAAAATCTCCATGTAAACTGTAGTAGCATTATGTTTTTGAATTAAAGTTCTGTTCTTAATTATGAAATTCAGGTCTTAAGAAATGTTGTTCTTAATCATTTATTATAAAGATATTCTTATTTTTATTCTTATGCGTGTAATGCAAATTACCTGAACTTCAGCAGTGTGACTGTCCTAACTGCTCTTCACGGTATCAACTATTCAATTATGAACTTGTTCATTCACATTAATGATTATCCAAAAATCATTAGCCAAATCTGAAGTTTTCATTTGAGTTTCACCATGACCAGTTGGAGAAAGCGACGTCATTCATCTCACTATCTGGCCCCACGGTGTAAATGGCGAACGACGAGAAGACATTTCACCATCACCAACAGTGTTCTTCATTATGGTTCTTTGAATCAGTGACCTCTTAAACGTGTGTGTCTGAATGGACAATAAATTAGGATTGACTGCTTGCCACAATGCTCTTGTCAGAAAAACAAACAAACAAAAATCTGGTATGTTTCAAAGAAATGCGTCAGCTCACAAACACCTTTTTTGTACATGTATGTAGTATTTCTTCGCTAGTGGCCCTTATTGAAATACAGTAAGCCAGCAGAGGCTTACAAAACCCCTGCGCCTTAAAAACACTAACACAGCATGTGGACCAAGAGCTCATGGCACCTTAATATAGTGGTGGATTATTTTCTCTGATGCTGTAAACCAAGTGTACATATATATATATATATATATATATGAAGATTTGTGAAAGACAATTCTAACACTCCCACATAAGTGATATATTACCATCTTCCACACAATTAATACACAGCATTCACTTTGTTCACATTAAAGGCGTCACTGCTCACTTTTCTGGAGTTTCATGAACCGGATTTCTGTGTGCCTGGAAAACTGAAAGAAGCATTAAGTAATCTGCAGGTTTAATGAAAATGACATGAACCATGACAGTGTGACAGAAAGGGGTAGACTTTATGGTACTAAGCACCAGCTGTTGTGATAATTCATGACATGTAGGTCCGGACTGTTCCACGGATTGTTGACCGACAGATAGGACACTTGCTGAGAGGTGGCGCGCAAGTAGCGCAGCAGACAAGATGGCCACAGGGCACGAAGACGACGCAGACCTCCTCGTCCATGCAGATTTTACACGTCCTCTGCTCCTTCAGCTGCCGGTTCTCTTCAATCAGCGACCTTGGGGCTGCAAGAAAACAGGAAAAAAATTTAATACATTGCTAACAAAAGATAAAAAGGGAGCTAATTGGCAGTAGAAGAAAGGAAACTTCCACTGCCCAGATTTGGGGGGGGGAGGGGGAGAAGAAATTTTTTAAAAATAAATAAACACATACTTGGCATGAGGAACCTAATGTGTATGTACGATGTGATAAAGTTGTGTACATTTCCAAGTTCTTGCCCTTTCACAATACGGTACAAAGTCAAATCAACAGTTTGGAGAAAATAAAACTGAAAAACACCAGCTTTAAAAATTCTAAGATTTCAAAAGCCCAGCTGACCCTTTATGTGTGCTTATATGCTAAAATGCCACCTTTGAGTGGCTGCACGATTGTCACATACATATGCATCTTGGTTTTGTCATGCCTAGCAGAATGCGTCTGGACAAAACACATTTAGTGGTGCTCACTGTGATTATGATAATGATTTCTTGTACTTACCCTCCTCTGGTCCAACTCTCATTTCTCCAGGCACAGGTTGGCCAACTGTCACGATGAAGAAGTGGAATTAATCAATCAGTAAATGATCACATGCATCTTGCAGCTGGTCCTGATACAGCAAGATGACCAAATAACAATGATAAAATCTTGTTCTTGACTCCTCAGTCACATCACCAAAGCAGTTCATCTAAATCACACACACATGCACAGGCAAAATAACCTGAAGAAAGCACACCTAGTCCTGTGCAGGCAGACAGGACAGTGATCAACATGACACGGCTGTCTACCAGCAAAGAATAACTGTTATAAGCTGTGTGGCTTTTTATCTTACAAACTACAGCTTTCGATTTTGCACAGATTAGCAGGCGTTTTCGCAGTGCATCTAGCACAACTAATCATGATGCTCTACTGTTAGTAACGATAATGATCTATTATCTTCTCCTCACTATAACAATAATAATAATATGCAGAGAGTTTCCCAAAATCTAATTATGAATATGATGCTCTACTGTTAGTAACGATAATGATCTATTATCTTCTCCTCACTATAACAATAATAATATGCAGAGAGTTTCCCAAAATCTAATTATGAATATGATGCTCTATTGTTAGTGATGATAATGATCTATTATCTTCTCCTCACTATAACAATAATAACATGCAGAGAGTTTCCCAAAATCTAAACATGTACATGTACCTCCTGTCTCTGCTCCTTGGTTCCCACTTCTGTTTTCACCATGGTAACCAGCAGGCAGTGCAAACACCACTTCCAACAGTGCTTCCATACTAGGAAAATCATCACCTGAGAGGACCAGTGAAAAAGAGTAGGCTTGTCACACGATACTCATTGTATCAAACAGCGTTTTTCATGCGTCAACTGTAAAAATAAAGTCTGGCTAAAGTAAAGCTGGATTTGCTACTGTTGTGAATTTGAGACAAACTAACTGTGACAAATGCTGATCAATGGGCATGGTCACGTCAATGTCATCTTCCTTTTCCAAGTTTCGCTGCTGCAATTACTACTTGGCAATCTGTTTTATAAAAAAAAATGATTCTGCTGTTAATAAATGAAATCAGATTTCTGCTAAAACCACACAATTGCATGTTTCATACGTCACCTCATGCTAAAATTGCTTTTACTATTTGTTGCTACTTTTCTTATATTATCTGTGTATTGTGTAGACCCTTTACCCAGTTTCTTGAATTGGATCAAAGCAATGAACTAAACCCAACACTCATGCTCATGTGAATCACATGCAAGCTCTCACACAATGGACATGGAACGCATTCAAAAACACACAGTGCAAAGGGTCCACTCAGAAATTTAAGTTTTAGAATTTAGGTTTCAAAATTTAGAATTGCATTTATCTGCAAATTTTGTGGGCTGAAGTTCCAAAGCAGTTCCAGATGGAGAAGAAGCGAGAGTACCCAGAGAAACCCTGACGATCAGCCCGAATGAATGGTGCCAGCACCGACCGCTTTTCACAATAAGTTTTGAATATAAAATATGAAAACAAAAGGAGAGATAAACAGTGCACGCGCAGACCTGTATTTCTCAGACGCTGTTCAATAGCTCGTCGCACCAGCTCTTGAGGGATGTCCATGTTGAGAACCGCCTGCACTACTGGGCTGTCCATACGAGCCGTCACTTCTCGCGGTTCCACCACACGTCTGTTTTCAGCTGGCTCTTGACCCGTGCTGCCGCTTCGTGTTCGCTCCCTCTCCACTACCCGCAAATTGCCTTCCTGATCACCTGCCACACGCCAACAATTTTCTGCACACATGATATCCCTCCATGAATGTAATCAAAAGAAAAAGCCACTGACGCCTCCATTTCCCACTTAGTTCCCCCTCAACTCCAAGAAGCAAAAGCAGCAGATCTAGATCTGCATTGTGCCAAATACATACATGTACATGTACACTGAAAAATATCCACTCATTACAATTCACTTTTCTTTTCTTTTTTTTTTGTCATTTTTTCTTTCTGTTGTTTTCGTTGTTTGGTGGGTTTTTTTTTTGTTGTTTGGACACAATAATATTTATAATAAAAATAATGAATGTACATTAAGGTCAAACTGGTTCCCCAAAACAAGTTAAACCAAACTTTCTCAGTGAATGATGTTGGAAAGCATCCAGCCATACGTACCCTCATAGGTGGCAGACTGGGGAACCTTGCCTCCTTCCTCCGCCAGAACCTGCTCGACGAAGTGGTCTCCCTTCACCTGCCGAACGTACTTGCAGCGTGGAAACCATCTGGCATGCTCATGCCAAGGGTCGTCTTCCCTTTCCCAGTTTCGCAGGCCGCCATCGCAGAAAAAGCACTTTACGCTGTCATTAAAACCTGAAAATACAAGAAAGTATGCACTGTATAATCTATCACTACTACTTCCGTCATGTTAGACTCTCTTTCTGTCTCTCAGTGTACACACACACACACACACACACACACACACACACACACACACACACCACACATATAATAATAATAATAATAACAATGAGTATTGAATAGGTGCTTTTTCCAATTTCATGAATCGGCTCAAAACGCCGCGAACTGGACCCAACACGCACGCTCACGTGAATCACACACATTCTCTCACACACTGGACATAAGTTTACACATTACAATCATGTGGTGCGAAGGGTCAGCTCAGCTATTTAAATTTCAGAATTTAGAATTGCATTTATTTGTCAAATTTGGTGGGCTGAACATTTCCAAAGCAGAGGGGGAGGAAGCCGGAGTGCCCGGAGAGAACCCCCGACGATCGGCCCAAATTAACGGTGCCACATACGAGGAGGAAAAATTCTTTGCCCCGAGTGGGACTCGAACCCTTGACCTCTCGCATTGGTGACAAGTCTGTTAACCACTAGACCACCGACCGCCCCATATGGAACAAACCTGCGTAAAAGAATCCGGCCTTGGCAAGCTGCTGTGGGGTCTGTGTTTTGCCTGGTGGCCAATTCCTGTAAGAGGCAATACGAGCAGCCTCAATGGCCATGCCTCCATGCTTTGGGCGCTCGGTCACGATGCCTGTAGGTGTCACTTCCCTTGCTGCGTCAGTAGGACTGGGACTGTCTGCAATTGTGTGTACTCCAGAACCACTGGGCACCAACAGTGGTGACGATGTCCGCCGACGATCACCGCGAAGGTAGCCAAGATTAGGGGTGCCTGGCTGAGAGCTGCGTGCCATAATGCATGCTGGGAAATGGCGCTGGTGTTCTAAAGAAGGCATGTCACCTGCATGCCAGTTGCGAAGCGACCCTTCGCAGAACACGCACTGAACCCGGTCCTGGGGCCCTGTGTGGACAAAACCAGCGTGGGCAAGGTCTGCTGGGTGCACCTGTACACAGAATCAATGTCATACATTATACCAAATTTACTGTAAAACTGACAGACATGAATGATACTAAACTTATGAGTCATGTGATAAAAATAAAACACTGTTCACCAAGTCACTATACACTTACCATTGAAACAACTCAGAAAGCAGGGGAGAAAAAAAGAAGCGATAACATAGGTGGCATTAGTGTAACAACTTCCTTTTAGCTCCACATGAAATAATTACTTATCGGTATACAGTTATTATTTATAGTGTAAGGTTACAATAATTATAACTCAGTTAAGAAAATAAAGAATATTCCTGGTCACCTAGGTCTGACACAGAAAAACAAACCTACAGTCAGTCAATGAATGAGTCAGTCAAAGCAGATTCAAGCAGTCCAGCTCAATATCAGCCAATAATGCCAGTAAGAAAACTTGCAAACCTGAGCCGACGCAGGCCAATGTTCAAATGTCTTCAGCCGCTCCGTAACAGATGTTTTGCACAGCTCAAGGTCGATCTCTGGACTGGTGCTTGGGTCAGGGGCATCCAGTGGAGTCTCGGGAAGATCGCCCGGATCGTGCCACGTGTGTGCACTGGGAGCAACGGCGGGGATTTCTTGATGCCCAGCAACGTCAGGTGGAGCAACTTCAGGACCCACTGCCAGTGGTGGTAGTATCGGTACTCTGTAATCATCCACATCACTTGGATCCACAGTACCTACCGCCCTGCCACCACCACCACCAGTCTCGTGAAGAAGCCGACGAAATCTCGGGGACAGGGATGAGGAGTTTCTCTCCATTTGAGAGTACCTTTGTCGCAACATGTCTTTCACTCGTTCGCGCGTGTGAACATCGGGCACGGGAATCGGAACGTTGCTGTTGTCCTCTCCAAGCAAATGTTGGCACTCCGGAGCATTCTGCCGGTGAAGTTCCACCGGATCGGCACCTTGTGCACGCCAGCCAGAAAACGTTCGCAAGCAAGAAAAGCACTGCACAGTATCAGCTGTACCACCATAAAACAGTCCAGCTCCTGCGAGCAGGATAGGATGAAAACCTTCATATTCGGGTAACTGGCAGAAGGAGGCTAGCCTTGCCTCTTGTCGACACATCAGGACACCGTCAATGGGTGTGTGATTAGAGTGGAATCCATACAAGTCTGCCCCAGCCACTGTCATTAGCTCAGCCATGATGCTGTCTTATGTGTCTTATGGTTTTATGTCATGGCCTGTGCAACATGAAATATGTTGGCAGTGGCATTCAGAGAGCTGAAAAGGAAAATATGTCTTGTTGGTGCACACTCTTCCCAAAATTATGCACACTACATCGACTGACAATGCTTGTCACTGATACTTTGGGAAAGTGGTAATTTAGTCACTGAATAATACTGTCCTCACTGGTAATGATAAAATTTCCTTATTCTCTAACTTGGGTTTAGTCAGTCATAATGATTCATTACCACTTATGCTAACTGGAAATGCAGGGTACAACTAATCATCACGATTGCAGCACGTCTATCTTTTTTCTTTTTCTGGCCTTGCTAATCAAATTAGTTTTGTGGCAACAGCCATGCAAATCTGCCATTTAATGGCAAATGACAGTAAGTCCGAGACATCATTTCAAGGGAAAAGGGGTGATTTGACAATGAAAGACACTGACGTAATGGCCTTTTTCATCAAATGACATCAATGGATTTACTGTGTTTCGCAATTACACAGCAGAAATGATCTACTGAAAATCCCTATGATTCCTTACAAGACAAGAGTTCTCTACTTTTCCCCATTAACTATTGCTATTTTATAAGTTAAAGCAGAGACCTATAAAATTTGATATCTGGGTGGCTTGTTGCATCGGACTTGACACCACCACTACTTAGTTTGTTCATAACCAAGATGGTAGTGGTCACACTCACAGGAGTGTGTAAACCTCTCTTCTCCAACCACCATACTCTGAAACAGAGAATAAACAGCAAATCATGTACTGCATATTGATAATAATAATAATAACGTGATTGTGGAGCTCTATACCAAATCATGGCAGATGTAGGCTACCCCTTCCGCTCCAAAAAATTGGCATGACTAGAATTAGAAAAACCAAGTAAGGCAGTACATCACTGACCACGATACGGATACGTTAAATTGACGGTTGAGTAAGTTCGGGATTTTCCTACAATCTGGTTACACAAATCTGCACAAGGAACAACGAAATCTAGTCATGACCCGGACCGGGTAATGCGCAGTCACTACAAGACGGTGGTGAATCATATTATCACAATGTTTGCAGACGTAAGACTAAGACGCCTGACGTACATCAAGTTCATGCAGGCAGAGACATGCATTATCACAAGAGCAACAGTGTAGAGAGGTTCAGTCTGTTACCTGGCTAATCGCTCGTTTTGTAAAATCGTGGATAACAATGAAAACTGTGTATTATGGAAATCCCATAAGGAAGTTTGTTTTTTTTTAAACACAGCGTCGACGGCCAAGGGTTGCTGCAACTCTGTTAGGGCCCGCAAACCAATGATTCACTTCCGGGTTGCTCCGGAGGCCCCGATGGCTCAGAGGATCATTACACCAGAAACTGTCATACGGTGCGGAGGAACGACTTGTACCAAAAACTCCAGCATGGGTCAATGTCGAACACTCTGGCCTATCTCGAACACTCCCCGCTGCCGGACACTAGCAGACCTATTGTTATACTCAGCGACTCCAAATCTGCCCTGCAAGCCCTAGAAAACCCCGGTAAAAATCGGGCTAGCATTATACACCAACTGATGCCACCAATCCCTACACAAGTTAAAACAGAAAGGCTTCCACTTAAATCTGTGCTGGATTCCTAGCCATGCCAATATCCGCGGAAACGACCTTGCCGACTCCGCGGCAAAATCAGCCGCTGCACGACCCGAGGTGACCAACAACATCGGTCTCTCTGTGTCCGAGGCTTGTAGCCTACTGAGAATGGCAAGTGCACAAAAATGGAAACACTTTATACATTTAGCGGAACTAAAACGATGGCCTGACCCCAACGTTGTAGGCAAAAATATAGCCCTGCCCAATGTCCAGCCCCGACTCTTTCCCCTGTTTTACCGTTTGAGAACACAAGCTTTCAGATCAGACAATCCCCCAAAACACTGACACTGAAATTGTATGTGCGGAACAAATTTTAACTATGATCATCTATTCACTTGCCAACACCTAAGAGGTCACTTTCAAACCACAATCAACATTCTAAATAAGAACAACATGCGTCTGACCCCTCTCGTGATGTCATGTAAGGACGAAAACAGAAATATTACGACTGCGTTTGTGAGGGACGTTTTTAATAGCCCTATAAGTTTACTTATTTAGTTGTTTTTACGCTCAAATGTATAAGTATCACCACTATCGCTGAGTGTGTGCGAGCAGCTGTTTGTATGTTTTATGTACACCCCATTGAGTGAGCATGTGATTGCTGTTTTATATGTGTAGGTGTGTGTGGCTGTGTGTGTGTGTGTCGGAAGAGAGAGAGAGAGAGAGGGAGAGTGAGAGGGAGAGAGAGAGAGTGGGAGAGAGAGAGAGAGGGAGGGAGAGAGAGAGAGAGAGAGTGGGAGAGAGAGAGGATTTTTTATGTGTGTGTACTTTTTAATTTATTTTACGTATTGTTAGTTGTTAATAATTATGTACATGTCCTTTTAAAAAGTGTCTCTATAAAGATTTTGTAATTTTCTTTGAGACGAAAATAAACATGAAGAAGAAGAAGAAAGGGTCAATGTGCACACAATCATGAAAAACTCCGAATATGACCTTGTTCTTCCAGGTAAATGTCCGTGATGGTCCGTTTAAGCACACACGCATACACTGGCAGTGACTACTAGTAATAGTAGTGGCTCACTGAGTCAGTCACTGAGTGTCACACACACACACACACACACACACACACACACACACACACACACACACACACACACACAGAGTGACCGGCACACACATCATACAGTCAGTGCCGGCACACGGCACTGATTGGCACTGATATTATCTCCGAGTCCGCCGCTCATATCATAGTCAGTCCTCACCGCACAGCCAACGTCCACCCTCAGCCCCCCCCCCCCCCCCCCCACACACACACACACTTCCCAAATCAGTACCCCCCCCCCCCCCCACACACACACACACACTTCCCAAATCAGTACCACCACCACCACCACCACCACCACCACCACCCCCTCCCCCCCCCCTTCCACACACACCGTGACACACCGCACACACGCACACACTGACGTAAAAAATTTATATCTTTGCTCACAACCTACAACCCACCCACCCCCCCTCCCCCCTCTCCACCCGGCCCACGCACACTGACACACTGTGACACCCGGCACTGACACACACCGACACAGTGACATCCCCATCCCCCGTCCCCGCTCCGACGCCCCCCCCCCTACCCCCCACCCCCACCCAAATCTTCCAACGCTTAACTGGAACACTCTACCCAAGAAACTGTCACACTCAGGCACGTTACCCGTTCCGATCAGTTCCGAATGTGTGTGGAGTCTACCGTCACTGCGCTGCACGACCAGAAAGCCGACCCCTGCCGAAGCCGCATGGACAACAAACCGTCACCAAGCACCCCGAGTATATCCGGGAGTAGGTACACGGTTGTCAAGGCGATCGTGGTCCGCTGCCTGCTGCTGGTTCATTCAAGCGTGGCGGTGTGGGTGGTGGTCCTGCTGCGGGGCGAGCAGCATCTTTACGCTCTGCTGGCCACCAACGTGTTGCTCGTGCTGGAGACGCTCCACTCTGTCGTCACACGACGAGGCCGCGAAAGAAAATGGTCAGTTGGCGGTTCCATCCCATTAATTTTTGTCTCGAATTCATTGAATTTCATTCCTTCACTCGTAGGTTAATTGGTTAGTTGATTGGTTGACTGACCCATGGCTCATCTGTAGATTGCAAGACTGATTGACTGACTGACTGATTAATTGACTGACTAATATAGGTTTTCTTTTGTTTGTTTGTTTGTTTGTTTGTTTGTTTGTTTGTTTGTTTGTTTGTTGTACTGCTTGTGTTGTTTGTTTTGTCTTAGTTCATTTTCGTTCTTTCTTTTTTCGGGTGAATGGAAAGATTATTTGGAATTGAACTAAAGGGGGGGGGGGGAGGGGTTACAAATTAAAGCGTCAATTGTTTTGCTGTTGTGTCTGCAAACTTCAAGGCAAATGTAATTTTACACTTTGATACATGATGAACCCAATGATAAAATCTGTTTTTCTTTTCTTTCTTGGGGACTGAAACCTTTGTATGTGTTAGGCTGACCGATTTATTAATTTGCGAAAAATCACCTTTTTTCCCTAAATCAAATTTTATACTATCATTATTTTTCACGTGTCAGGTTTTCAAACTTTTGACGATTTGTTTGGAAAAGAAATGGTGCGCACACACACACACACACACACACACACACACACACACACACACACACACACACACACACACACACACACACACAAACGCGCGCGCGCGGCCGATTAAATCAACTGACATAAGAGTTTGCATGGAGGTCATGCAGCGACTTTAATTTCATTCTTTTGTCCCAGTAAGTCAGGGCCGAAGGTGCTTCTTAATTGACACTTGATGAATGTCTAGTATAACCAACAACAAAGTCCGTGAACGAGGTGTCTGTGAGACTCATTGCTGCTTTTCACAGCCGGAACGCCGGTGTAGGATCCGGTCCGGTCCCCCATCTGAAGTAGTCCCCCGGGGGACCAATTCGTGGCAAAAACTGCTCTATAATGGTCCCCCCTTAGACATCCAGCCTCGTTTTCGACTGGTCCCCCTGGGCGATTTTGGTCCCCCCCTCGCATCCATAATAGGCCCCCTCTCGAACTGGTCCCCCTCTTTTCTAACCAATGTACAGCTATGTCAGTATTTATTTTTAACTTTATTGTTATAGTGTGTGTCAACTCAGTAGAAAACGTGACTCTGGATCTCTCTCACTCTCTCTCTCTCTCTCGCCCCCCACACTTTCTCTCCTCCCCCCATCTCTCAAACACACACACACACACATTATGCACGCACGCACGCACGCGTGCACACTCACTCACGCACGCACGCACGCAAACACACACACACACACACACACACACACACACACACACACACACACACACACACACACACACACACACACACACACCTCTTTCGTTATATGTATAATTATTTTCATTTTTGTACAGAGATGTTATTCAAGATGATCTTGAACTGGGTCAAGGTTACAGTGTCAAATCTAAACTTTTAAAAGTGATTTAACTTCGTAGATTTGTCGTTCTATGTAGCCTATACTTTTGTTTTTTATTTTCTCTTTCTTTTGTGGGATGAGAAAACGGTCGCCACTAAAAAACAAAAGTATAGGCTACATAGAACGGCAAATCTACGAAGTTAAATCACTTTTAAAAGTTTAGATTTGTTTTCTCTTTTCTTTTTTTTTTGTGGGATGAGAAAACGGTCGCCACGCTTCTTGACACGTCACGTGACTCGTGTCAAACATGCCTTTTGAAATAAAGTTTTTCTTGTCAAAGAACGTAAATGTCTATTTCAGGTTTTGCTAGAGAGAGAGAGAGATAGAGAGTGAGGGGGAGAGAGAGAGAGAGAGAGAGAGAGAGAGAGAGAGAGAGAGAGAGAATATTGATTGACTTATTTATTTATTGTTTGAAATTCTAGTAATATTTAATGTTTAGTATTCGGTACAACCATCTCATAAACAAACAGAAAAAAAGAACCAATGCAAAAAAAAAAAAACAACTGAAAGAAACAAGAACACAACCAAAAAAATATATCTCACACACACAAAAATAACAACAAGCACATAAATCGGAAAAAAAGAAAAAAAAATGTTCCTATGGCCCTGTGCTTTTGGGGACAATAAAGTTTTGTAACAATAAAGTTAAAAATAAATACTGACATAGCTCTACATTGGTTAGAAAAGAGGGGGACCAGTTCGAGAGGGGGCCTATTATGGATGCGAGGGGGGGACCAAAATCGCCCAGGGGGACCAGTCGAAAACGAGGCTGGATGTCTAAGGGGGGACCATTATAGAGCAGTTTTTGCCACGAATTGGTCCCCCGGGGGACTACTTCAGAGGGGGGACCGGACCGGATGCTACACCGGCACAATGTTTACAGATGAGTAACCGAGGAACCTAAAGAGAATCAACCATTGTTCGCTGAGGAGTTACGCGACCTTCACTTGTCGGTAAACTGTAGAGGTTTGAATACAGGTTGTAACAAATTTAATTGTCAGCCTAAAGGAAAAGGCATTTTGCCTCCCTCCCGCAGACTCGGAGATTGATTTTTCACCTCCGTGGCAATTCAAGGCCTACAACAAAACGCACATTGTGTGCGCCGTGATCATGACACACCTTAAAGATCTTCTGTAGAACGGAAATTGTTTAAATTCAGAATTATTGCGAGTATGAGACGACGTAGTGTCGAATCTCGAGCATCACGTACTTGTCTCACTCATTATTCAAAACCAAAACAGTGTAATTCCTTTTTTTTTTTTTTTTTGGCTGCCCCAACTCATTTACCGGTTCCAGTGGTGTTCCTCTCAGGTCCTAAGTGGAATCCTCGGAGTGTTCGGAAACTTGGGCAATTTTTTTTATTATGCATGATGGTGGAGATGAGGATGATGGTAAGATGATGCTATGGGAACCCGTGTGGTTTGGGACTGCGGTACAGGGCCGCGTTCCACGCTTGCTGTCATAAATATCCCGGCATTAACGAGGCCCGGGAAATACGGCACCTGCGGTGCCGGCCGTGTAATCATCCACATCATGAGACGTTCCAAGGGAAGCACCCTCAAAGTCGCACCCGTGAAGTGGGTGAAGCTCGGCTGTGTGGCAACAGCCTCCACATTGGGCCCATAGCACACCCGCTCTGGGTAGGAGCCGACCTAGGTAGGAAAAATCCCGCTTGCCTCGGCTGGGACTCGAACCCGGGTCTCCCGGTCCATAGTCCGAAGTGCTAACCACTACACTACGGGGGCAGGTAACAGTGTAATTACTGCTCACTGTGCAACTTTGGCACAACTACACACTATTTCTGAGCCCCCAAAACAGCCTGATTTGAGGTTGCCCTCACGTCACGTGCAAAATGGGTGGGTTGGTTGGGGGTTTAACGTCCTTTTCCACCACATACGGGTGATATCAAAGACGGGGAAACGACGAAAAAGCCAGCACAAATATTTGGCCCCAGCCGGGATACGAACTCACGACCCGAGCATTAGAAGTCCAACGCTCTACCAGAGACATACCTGTATGTCTCTGGCTCTACCATTCGGCCACTCCGGCTCCCCACACGTGCAAAATAAAACACGTGCAAAATAATAAACTTGCTATTTTGGTGATACCATCCTGTTGCCGGACATACCAGGCTTCCCGGGGGGGGGGGGGTGCTTGGGGGTTTAACGACCTTTTCCACCACATACGGGTGATATCAAAGACGGGGCAACGATGAAAAAGCCAGCACACATGTTTGGCCCCAGTCGGGGTACGAGCTCACGACCCGAGCATTAGAAGTCCAACGCTCTACCATTATTCGGCCACCCCAACTCCCCCCTGACTTGGGGAAACTGGCGAAAAAGTGCCATTTATCTCTCGGTGTCCAGGGAACTACTTTGCAGTCAAATCGGGTGTGATCAATTGTAGTAGTACTTCGGTTTCAGTAGAGGGGACATGGTTGTTTCGTATGTCTCGTGTGGCGGAGAGCTTTGGGCTGCTTATCGAACACGCAGCGCACGAATATGTGCGGATTTATCACGTTGTGCATAGTAATTACCAAAAGTCACCAGTAATTACCCAAAACGCAATTGTACGAATGGTTATGAAAATGCTAAATACCTTACAGCTCGATGTCTTGAGCATTCCATGTTGTAAAGTTGTAGTTCACCATCGACTAATTATATTACTGCATAATATCACATCTAGACTAAAGCCAGTAAACTCTGCGGGTGTTGGAGATACCCGTTTCTCCGTCCAGTTCAGGACTCAGCCCGGCAAAAATATCAAGTGCTGTCTGGTGTTCAGCACGCAGGCCAACCCGGGTTTAAGTTGGATTTTCGTGTCTATGTTTGTATGTGGGTTCAACTCGCGGCGCTTCGGGCCCAGCAGTTGAGAAAAGCGCCATTTAAACATTCGTTCTTCTTCTAGTTGTAGTGGTCGTAACAGTTGCAGCAGCAGTAACGATAGTACATGTATCATCATAATCTCTACAGGTTTTGCCCTTGTTTCTTGGCCTACCTATGCGCTATCGTGCCCCCGATCTGGCTGGTAGAGTTGCACCGGGTGGACTTGTTTGAACAGAATATTGAGGCGCGTGAATTTGAAACACCACAACTAAAGGGAGGGGTGAGTCATCAAGCAACGTTACTAGATTGTTGTTGTTGTTTTGTTTTGTTTTTGGAATCAGGAAGCGGGTTTACTATGCCGGGCACAGAAACCGTTTCAGAAGGCTTTTGTTTTTCTGGTTTGTTGTTGTTGTTGTTGTTGTTGTTGTTTTTGGGTTATTGCTTGTTGTTGTTGTTGTTGTTGTTTTTTTTGTTTTTTTTTGGGGGGGGGGGGCCGGGTTGGCCTTCCTACATCATTTTCCCGTTTCATTATTCGCAATTATCAATTTATTTCTTTTTCATGTGTGCACTGCAGGCAGTTAACGGTGCAGATAACGGTTGCTAGACTGTTGATATTGTTTGCCACGACTGGATGTGGAGTTCAAAGTAAATAGGTAGCTTGGGGTGGGAGTACATTTATTTAAACGGCCCATTTCCATGATTATTAAGCCAACAATGTTGTTTTTACTTGGTGCGAGCGCTCGAATATTCAAATTCACCGACTGTTGTCGGCGGCAATCTCGCTCAGCATATTACTTAGCCGCGTCAATGAGTACGCTTCTCAGTGTTGGCTCAGTGCCAGCATTCGAGACGCTGTTACTGTCCAGGTGTATACTGAAGTGGTGTGATGATAGACGGCTCAGGACGATCTGTGAGTATAAAAATCATAAAGACTGCACCTTTAAGTATGGCTGCTTTTGGTGTTCATTTGATGTCATTTATTCATTTCGTTTGCTGTTGTTGTTGTTGTTGTTGTTGTAATTTCGTGTCTGTTGTTGGTGTTAATGGTTAAAGTTGTGCATGTTTGCTGTTGTATTTGATGTCGTTGTTCTTGTTGCTGTTTGTTTGTTGTTGTTTGTTGTTGTTGCTGTTTTTGGTCTTCTTTTTTTTGTTTTTTTTTGTTTGTTTTTTTGTTGTTGTTGTTGTTTTGTTGTTGTTTTTTTGTTGTTGTTTTTTTTTGTTTTTTTTTTGGTTTTTTTGTGGGGTTTTTTTTTTTTTTTTTTTTGGGGGGGGGGGGTGTTTGTTTCGTTGTTTTGTTGTTGTTGTTATTGTTTGTTGTTGTTGGGTTTTGTTTTGTTTTGTTTTGTTGGTTTTTTTTTTTTGGTTGTTGTTTTGTTTTTTTTTGTTTTTTTTTTGGTTGTTGTTTTTTTTTTTTTGGGGGGGGGGGGGCGGAGGGGGGCAGTCTTATACTATAAAGGAGAGATATAAACGTTACGTGCGTTATGACCGGTGTGTTCAGATGAAAATATCCTTCAAACTGGGCAAAGACGTCCTTGTGGCGGTCATCGAGCAGACGCTGCTTCTGGTGCTGGTACTGTGCCGATGGGCGTTACCCCGAGGGGACATCACTCGCCAGGAGCTCTCGCAGCTTCTCTTCCTCTTCCTCAGCATCGGGTCGGATATTATGCAGGTGACGATGTTATCAGCTTTTTACAGACACACCCAATCGCAAATCTGGCTTGCAAGCACTGTTTTTTTCGGATGGAGGAGGCTGAACAACAGCATAGGCATGGGGAGAGGGAGAAGGTGGAGTTGGAGGGTGGGTGGGTGTTTGGGAGTTTAACGTCCTTTCCCACCACGTATGGGTGATATCACAGACGGGGCAACGAGGAAAAGGCCAGCACAAATTTGGCCCCAGCCAGGATTCGAGCTCACGACCCGAACATTGAAAGTCCAACGCTCTACCATTCGGCTATTCCGGCTCCCCGCACGAGGAAAGTGAGTAGGCTGGTGAAGTTGGTGAGTGGGTGGCTGGGTGTTTGGGAGTTTAACATCCGTTTCCACCATGTATGGGTGATATCAAAGACGGAGCAACGAGAAAAAGGCCAGCACAAATATTTGGCCCCCAGCCAGGATTCGAACTCACGGCCCGAGCATTGAAGGTCCAACGCTCTACCATTCGGCTATCCGATTTCCCTGGAGTAGGTGGAAGGTAGGGTTTGGGAGTACAGTGTATCATACATGTCTGTAAATCTACGAGATCTAAATGAAATCGACTTGGTTTTCCAGCTGTTTGAGCTCTTCAACCAGAAGGCGGTGCGCAACGATCCCACCTTGACCTACATCACCCTGGGAGTGTGGTCCGTGAGTTTACTGCAGCTGACCATCGTCCTGACGGCCACACGGACCCCGAGCAGAGCACGTGTAGATCACGTGCCACAGCCAGCCAGGTCCGACAGGTCCTGTGTTGTCTAGCTAGCTAGGTTCAGGGCACGTATGTAAAACTCGAGGTTAATTTAACCCACGGCTACGGGCCTAACCCAGACTAGGACAAAAGAAACCCCAAAACAAAATTAAATAAAAAAGGAAGCGAAGAAAGACAAAAATCCTTCTATAACGGCATAGCTGGAATGGACCCGTTTCCTGATTTAAAACAAACAAAAAACACAGAAAATGTAACCCTAGAGCTAGTTTAGTTTGAGGTTAGACTCTAACCCGGGGTTAAGCTCCCTACTTTTACATGCGGGCCCTGGTTGTTTAAGTACTAGGCGGGCCTTCTCGGCTAGCGCGATTCAAGGGGAGCGATCAATAAAGTCCCTGATAGTTCACTTGCGTGACATGACGTCGTTCGTATAGATGCTGACGGA
>JACVVK020000286.1:112500-117500 GCA_018292915.2 Batillaria attramentaria
CTTCGGAAAGCTTTTTGTTGGGAGCTTGGATCTTTAAACAAGATTTGTGAACCGTTCCTTTCGAAGAAAAATAAACTCTTAGAGAAAAATTCTTCCATGTATTGTATTGTATACTGCAATCCGTGGTACGATTCGTGAATGAACATAATTTCTGATAATGGATAGTGTTAGGAATTGGATATAATTATGCCATTGTGATCACCACCACCACCACCACCAACATTCTTTGGCGTCAACTAAGTATCCGGTTCCATTCATCGCTCCACTATATATAATCACTGAAAAAAGAAAGACAGCAACCTCACAGTAAGCTTCCTCCATGTAATGTGTACTGCAGGCGTAAATACACGAATTGACCGTGGGGTCATGTTTGGTGTTTATTTGGGGTACCCTGTTTGGCGAATGTGCTAGTCTGTAGTGATTTTTGTTGTCATGAAAAAGCGTGATTTTCGCGATTTTTGTATTATATAGGTCAAGGTGCATGCCAGGCGGTCACAAAAAGACGCAAACTGCCGGTGAAGCTGGGACTTTTTGCACAGAGCAAGGACACAAGTGAGGCAAGCGAATTTGTGCGAACTGCCTCTGGCCTAAACAGAAAGTAGACGTGCATTTCTCCAGTGAGGCCTGAGCGGAAAGAAGACATTCATTTTTTTTTAACCCCTGTCAGGTGCGTGCCTTTGAATGGTCTGTTCATGGTAGTAATTGTTTCTAGACTGAAGCATTTTTAGGGGTGACTATGATGCCTGAGGCATACAGGGAATATATAGGCATTTTGAGGACCTGTGCATTTGTGTCCTTCGGCCTGCATTACGTGCCACGAGTGAAGAATAATCGTCATTTCTAATAGTGAGTGGTACATTTTAATATAATTATCCCTTTGTGATCACCACCACCACCACCACCACCACAACCACAATCATCATCATCACGACTACCGCCTTCATCATGACCAGCTTCATCACCGTCACCACCATATTCAACCATTTCAACGACAATCACATCAATATCTTTGATTCTAACAAGAACACTTGATATATCGAGATACAGGAATGCAGTGTAGAGGCAGACCTTGCTATGTTGTTTTGAAGTATTTGATTACGGAGCATGTAGTGTGTCGCAGACCCTGTCGCAAGCTGCATCTGTAGCACCATCGTGCTCATGGCAACAGGCGTGACATTCAGCTCTGGTGGTACGCTGCAGTTCGCACCTGGTATTCTCCAAGATATCTGTCACACACACACACACACACACACACACACACACACACACACACACACACACACACACACACACACGCACGCACGCACACGCACGCACGCACGCACGCACGCACGCACGCACACACACACACACACACAAACACACACACACATAGACTGAATGCATGGATGAAAGAATGAATTTTACAAAGTAACACACATACACAGAGAGAGAGAGAGAGAGACACACACACACACACACACACACACACACACACACACACACACACACACACACACACACACACACACACACACACAGACAAAGAGACTAGGCTATTTTTGAAGTAAGTTTATACCCCACTTGCTTTCTTCAAAACAAACAAACAAAGAAACAAACAAAAGCACCACTACCACCACCAGCGCCGCCAACGACGACATCAACCACAACAGCCTCACATAATGCATGACACAGGAATTATACACCAATCGCAAAGGACACGAGGAGTTATTCTCCTTACCTTGGATGCTTGAACCACCACCGAGTAAAAACTGTCGCTTCTGTGGTGCAGCCACAGCGCACGCTACCAAGCAGAGAACTAGAAGTGCCACCTTCATCTTCAACACAGTGGGCTGGAAACAAACCCCCATGCGAACATATGATATTTCATTGTGGGCATGTGTTGATGATGTCTGGAATGTCTAAAGAGGAAGGACACACGAGCGGCAGGGAGGTGGGAGGGGGTGTTTGGGGGGGTTAACGTCCTTTTCCACCACATACGGGTGATACAAGCGGCAGGGTAAAACAGGAGGAAAAAGAGAAAGTAAATAATAATAATAATAACAATAATAAATGGTATTTGCAGGGCGCATTTCTTTGGAATAAACTCAATTCGCCAATCACTCACCGACACTCACGCACATTTTACAACAGATGGACAGACATACACTGGGTGAAACTGACTAGTTGCTGACACGGGAAATTACTGGAAGGCTTTACAAAAGAGGAACCTTTTAAGATTGCTCTTAAAAACAGCCAGTGTGGGCGCATTTCTCAGATGTGTTGGCAGGGAATTCCAAAAGGTTGGTGCAACAAAACTGAAAGAGCGCTGAAATGAAGGCCGACTTAAAGGTCAGAATATACAATCACCATAGCGGTTAACATGTTTATCATGGTCTGTGGAACCGACAACATGGGACAAATACAAATGTGTAGAACAGGTATGTTACGTTACAACTTTCCATTAGACCGGATGATGCTTAGCACATTTCGTACCGCGCACGAGTATTCCACGGTTTTGACTCTTTTTCCGGTTTTGGCCCTGTATGCGGAAATATTAACGGTCCTTCACATGCGTGCCAATTTATATGGTGTATGCACAGTGAACAATACTGTGATGGCGCCACAAAACCCAAGTATTATGTCAAGTCATGTTTTTGAATCTGTATTCTGCCCACTTTTTGGGCTCTTGATGTACTGGTCCCGCCGACACCAATACTCATCATGTTGTGCCAAGATATGGTCGGCGGGACCATTTTGTATGCAAGTTTGTTTTTTTTATATGTGTAACTCGGGGAACATAAATATTAACGGTTCCGCAAAGGCTCCTATTGTAGCAAACACGATAATGATATAAACAAAGAGCAAGACTCCCGCTAAGCCAGATCTAAATCAATGAAGTCAAATCAGTTAATTTAAATCAATAGATTAATCATGATTTTTTAGTGAGGCCACTAGTGCACAACCCCAAACGTACTGGCTTGGTAAGACTGAATTTAGTCGATGAGTGAAAATCCACTATCTGGGCATTTTTGTTTCAATGTCGTTCTTGTTGGTTCGGGTGAGGGGGGGGGGATAGAGCAAGAACAAAAAATAGTCTTACCAGATGTCTCAGAAACAAAGTCAGACAATGGAACACACCTTCAAGAACCCATGTTTGCTTATATACAGAGGATGGTAACCCTCTTTCCACTACACTGATAACGTTTTAGCCTCCTCCACATGCCTAACAATAGGAATGGTCCGTAATGCCAACATTTGTAGCAAGCTCTTTCAAGGTTTAATGGTCAGGCGGCTTTCGGGAGCATTCGCATCACATCTTGTACACATTGCAGCAGGTAGGACCCATGCACTCGTTACAGCAGAAGCATGCATTGCAGCAGACACAGAGCTTACATGATAAGTTCGAGTGGTTTACGGCGAAACACTAACCCCTCGATGTTTCGATTGTTTGCGTAGCTACCGAGCCTCCGTGCGCCATAAGGGATCCCATTCTAACTTCAGTCAAGCTCAGCTAGTAAACATCATCGTACAGCTTAGGTACGCTGCCATTTTTCGTACATTAGCCTGATGTTTTAATGTGCTTAGCCACCCCGCAAAAGATGTAGCCACCAAAAAGTTTGTTCGCTTGGATCCCTAACCCTGGATGTGACTTCCCCGATCACTCATGGATTACCCGAATTAGGTGTAGCCCGGCATTTCTTCATTTAAAAGGGCTTCTCCTAACATTTGTATGCTCTCAGATCGAGCTGGTTTTGTGGTATCTATCGTCACACCTTAACGGTGACAGCGTCTGTAATGCTGGCACTGAGCCAACCGAAGCGTACTTGATGATGCGGCGACCACACTGAGCGCCCCAGTAGTGCAACAGCAGTCGTAGAATGTGAATGTTTGACCAATGGCGCAAAGTGCACACAACGTTGTATCGGATATATTTATATATACTTATCATCAGGATGGTGTATTTCGAGCGTACAGGCGCAGTCACGAGCGAAATTGTTCCAAAACATATGAAGCTGGCTTAGCGAAGATGGAATCAGCCCGTTTCAGAAACGGATGGTGGGTGGGTGGGTGTCTGGGGGTTTAACGTCCTTTTCCACCACATAGGGTGATATCAAAGACGGGGCAACGATGAAAAAGCCAGCACAAATATTTGGCCCCAGCCGGGATCGAACTCACGACCCGAGCATTAGAAGTCCAACGCTCTATCATTCGACCACCCCGGCTCCCCTTCAGAAACGGAGGGGAACAAAACTGAAACAAACTTATAAAGTGTGACAGAGTTGGTTGTCAAACAGTTTTAGGCCTGTGAAAGAGGCTATTGTAACTCTTGTCGAAGTGTTTTACTTTTCTGTTTTGGGGTGGTTTTGTGAGAAAGAACGGCTGCTCAGCGCGTTATCGTGACTAATTCGACTGAAAACATCTCAGTACTCTCATTCTTTTCGTTCGAGCGCGTCCAGAGTTACTGATTACTGCCCGTGAGTGTGTGTGTGTGTGTGTGTGTGTGTGTGTGTGTGTGTGTGTGTGTGTGTGTGTGTGTGTGTGTGTGTGTGCGTGTGTGTGTATGTGGTGTGTTGTGTGTGTGTGTGTGCGTGTGTGTGTGTGTGTGTGTGTGTGTGTGTGTGTGTGTGTGTGCGTGTGTGTGTATGTGGTGTGTTGTGTGTGTGTGTGTGCGTGTGTGTGTGTGTGTGTGTGTGTGTGTGTGCGTGTGTGTGTATGTGGTGTGTTGTGTGTGCGTGTGTGCGTGTGTGTGTGTGTGTGTGTGTGTGTGTGTGTGTGTGTGTGTGTGTGTGTGTGTGTGTGTGTGTGTGTGTGTGTGTGTGTGTGTGTTTGGTAGTTATGTTTGGTGTTTCCTTAGATAAACCACACACACACACACACACACACACACACACACACACACACACACACACACACACACACACACACACACACGCACACACGCACACACACACACACAGAGCAGCAGCAGGAGCAGCAGCAGTTTAAGCAGCAGGAGCTAAGCGGACCTAGTCGAACGC
>JACVVK020000286.1:122500-185000 GCA_018292915.2 Batillaria attramentaria
GCTCAGCTATTTAAATTTCGGAATTTAGAAGTGCATTTATTTTTCAAATTTGGTGGGCTGATCATTTCCAAAGCAGAGGGGGAGGAAGCCGGAGTATCCGGAGAGAACCCCCGACGATCGGCCCGAATGAACGGTGCCACATACGAGAAGGAAAAATTCTTTGCCCCGAGTGGGACTCGAACTCTTGACCTCTCGCATTGGTGACAAGTCTCTTAACCACTAGACCACCGACCGCCCCACCGCAATGACCCCATAAACCGGCTACCCGAGAAGTGAGCCCAGCCAAGTGATACCTAGGAAGGAAACAACAAAAATACTCTGTGACAAGGAAAGTGGACAGTTCTGAACAACTTCGTGGTCAACGTGGTATTTCACAGTGTGCACAGAAGCGGCGAGTTCTGTCGCATTCACCAGCACAGCCACAGACCTAAACAAGGAGGAACGGCCCCGTCCTACAAAGTTGTTTCTCCAAACTTCATATTATTTTGTCTGTTTTGTTGTTATTGTTGCCGGTTCTCCCCTCTCCAAGTTCTACCAACGACACTAGATCCTCTACGACCTCGACCGATTAGCCACGTGACTGGGGTGAGGCCGGGTGGGGGAAGAAGGGGGAGAGAGAGAGAGAGAGGCAGAGATAGAGGGTGGGTGTGTGGGTGTTTAGGAGTTTAACGTCCTTTTCCACCACAAAAGGGTGATATCAAGGACGGGGCAACGAGAAAAAGGCCAGCACAAATATTTGGCCCCAGCGGCCGGGATTCGAACTCTCGGCCCAAGCATTGAAAGTCCAACGCTCTACCATTCGGCCACCCTGGCTCCCCAGAGAGAGAGAGAGAGAGAGAGAGGTCAGTTCCGTGAACTAAACATTTGCCGTCAGCCTCAGGCAGGTCGTCATACAGAGAGAGAGAGAGAGATGACGTCAATTCCGTGAACTAAACTTTTGACGTCAGCCTCTAGCACTGAGATCGTCTGAGGATGCTTGTTCATGTCTTGTGATTTCCCTGTTGGCTTTGTGACTTCTCCGACTGAATTATTTTTCACATGAAATCTGGAAGATCTAGAGGGCTGATGAAATGTCGGAAGCAGTGACGATACTTGCAGATTTTGTCTGTGAACCAAACATTTGACGTCAGCCTCAAGCTGCTCGTCTGTCAGGTGATACTTCGTCATATCTTGTGATTTCCTTGTTGTTTCTGTGACTTCCGTGACTGAATTAATTTTGATATAAAATCTGGAAGATCTAGAGAGCTGATGAAACGTGGACTTAAGACTTAAGTGCCTCGGGTTGTACCTACGAAATTGCAAAATTGGAACTTTTTTGACCAGCGCTTCTCGCAGAAACGTGAAAAAATGTGTTTATCTAAAACTCTGTTATTCTTAATACTAACGCTATAATAGTGCAGTAGTTCATGTGCAGTTGGCATAAGTGACAAAAATACCGGAATGATGAGTAATTTGAAGGAGTCTTTTCATAGATATTTGGCCTTATATGCAAACAACCCCTACCTCGGAAATATTTTCTTACACAAAACCTGTCAGAGCTACAGAGCTGTGCTACGAAAACAGGCAGTATAATAAAAAATTGGATGATCTTCCCAATTTCAGAAGATGAAGCCATCTGAACATTTTTTTCGAAAAAATTCGTAACATGACCGATTTTTTAAAATCGGCGATAACTCTTCTGAAAATGCGGCAGGCTAAAAATCGTGAAAAGTAGCTCTGGAGAAGGTGAATTCCCATTTTATCTCAAAGTAAAAAGGCCTCCAACGAGGTGGTTTAGGAGATAGCCATCATTACATCCGTCCACACACACACACACACACACACACACACACACACGTCACTCCCGCCAAAAAGAACGCAGCAGCATAGTGTGCACGTAAGGTGTCTATGACGCAGATTTCGTTACGTCACTGTGTGCGTGAAAGTAAGTATTGTGTGGAGAAACGTCACAGTCTTGTTTTGTATCACTGAAACTTGCTGCTGCGCGTAGCAAAATCTGCCCCGTCTCATAAAGTTGTTTCTCTATAGAGAAACAACTTAAAAAAAAGATAGACCCACCGCCGCATGCTGCCACCGCTGCTTGCCTGTGTCGCTATCGCGGCCATTTTGTGAATACCAAAACTCAGAGGATCTGTGTACAGGACGCCTCGTTCGAAATACAAAGTTCTTTCGAAAGACGTCATCAGAAATGTGACGTAAGATAAAGCGGACCAATGCTATGCGCGCTATGCAAACAGCGGATAGTGTCTGGCACTTCCAGGTACTCACAACATGGCGCGCGGCGGCGTCACACTTCCAGCACAGCAGAGGGTCTATCTTTTTTAAGGTCTGTGAGCACAGCACATTTCAGCCTGTTTCAGAGAGTACTGCCTGCATGAGTTGTCTCCCGTGCATACACGGAACCGCAGCATGCATGCACGCACAAGCACGCATTTTTTGTGGCAGAGCACAAAGTAGCTAGGAAAAATGCGTGCTTGTTGCGGCAAGGGAGAAAACAAACAATGCTGTTTCTTGTGACGGATCCTGGGTGTGGAAATCTCATTACGCGTTGTTCTTGAATCTAAGACACTTGTATGCACTGTACCTGAATCTAAGACACTAGCTGTCCCTGTGTGCTGATGGGCCTCACAGTGTGTGTGTGTGTGTGTGTGTGCGTGCGTGCGTGCGTGCGTGCGTGCGTGCGTGTGTGTGTGTGTGTGTGTGTGTGTGTGTGTGTGTGTGTGTGTGTGTGTGTGTGTGTGTGTGTGTGTGTGTGTGTCAGTTCCATGAAAGTACGAGAATTATACATCGCTTGTTTATTGTGTTTTTTGTGTTGTTGTTGTTTGGTTGGTTGGTTGGTTGGTTTTTTTGTACTAACACATATAGGAGATAAACCAACATAAGCACTTATTACGCCATACGCATGTAAGAACAATGGAAAGAAAAACTGTGCGGTTACGCAACACCAAAACGCCCAATATTTTCTGGTACGGTTGACTGTGATAAGGAAATTCACTCGCTGGCCACGCAGACATACATGCACAAAACGAATGAGAGAGAGAGAGAGGTCAACATATCGGTACGGAGATGTTTAAGAGTTAGTCCAGACAACGTGTTGAGCAGCCGTTATTTCTCACCCCCCCCCCCCCCCACCTCAAAAAACGAAAGAAAAGATAACAAAATCTTTGTCACGAGAAACTAGCTAAAGCCTCATCCACAAGCTTGAAAACACTTTATGAACACGTACACGTACATATTATCACAGCTCATAAGTTGTTGTTGTTGTTGTTGTTGTTGTTCTTGTTTTTGTTGTTCTTGTTCTTGTTTTGTTTCGGTGGTTTCTTCGTTTCTTTGTTTCTGTGTTTGCTGCCCCAACTCTTTTGCCAGTTCCAGTAGTGTTCCTCCCAGGTAATGGTTGGAATCCACGGAGGGCTCGGAGGCTGGGGCAATTTTTATATGCATGATGATGGAGATGAGGATGATGGTAAGATGATGCTATGGAGGTCCGTGTGGTTTGGGACTGCTGGACAGGGCCGCATTATACGCTTCCTGTCATAAATATCCAGGCATTAACCAGGCCCGGGAACTACGGCACCTGCGGTGCCGGCCGTGTAATCATCCACATCATACCAAGGGAAGCACCCCCAAAGTCGCACCCGTGAAGTGGGTGAATCTCGGCTGTGTGGCAACAGCCTCCCCATTGGGCCCATAGCACACCCGCACTGGGTAGGAGCCGACCTAGGTAAGAAAAATCTCGCTTGCCTCGCCTGGGACTCGAACCCGGGTTACCCATATCCACTCACGTCACCTTTACCTCTCCTGTGCGCAAAAAGTGCCATCTTCACTGGCAGTTTGCCTCTTGTTGCTACCCCTCTAGCTAGTTCGGGTAACCCATGAGTGATCGGGGAAGTCACACGATTACAGGAGAGGGCCGGCCGTGGCGACCCCCTAGCATGCACCTTGCCCTATCAAATTTAAAAAAAAAAAAAAAATCACGAAAAGCATGCCTTGTCGTGACAACAAAAATTACACTAGTACAGTCGCAAAACAGGGTTCTCCAACCAAATACTGCACTTGACCCAAAGCCCAGTTGACTGTCTTTACGCAACACACTACAAACTCAACTTGAGCAGATCGGTATGGTATGGTATGGTAGACTTCTCTTCGGCGCACATATCCATCTCTGCTGAAATGCTCACGGCGCCGCAGGGCTGGAAGACGAAGCAGTGAAAGCCTGTGAAAGCCTGCTGCCGCCAAGCGCTACTTTATGTGCAAACCTCCACCCTGCTATTCACTCTGGTGCGTGCGACAGTATTTCTGTTTAGGCCTACCACGACACCGGCCACAGCCTACTCTTTTTCGAAAGATGAACGTGGGATTTTTAGCGTGCACACTTGATGTATGTGCGTGCGTGTGTACACGAAGGCGAGAGACAGACACCGTAAACGAGTCTGCACATGGATTTGACTCGATATGGTGAGGAAAAATCCCACCATATTCCTGCCCACCGGGGACTCGAACCAGGCAGCTCAGGATCCCAAGTCGGATGCCTTAACCACTAGACCACTAGACCAAATCCCCTGTCCAGGTTGGGTTTTTACAACAGGCGAATATTGCGATATACAGCACACAAGGCCTCTGGAGACTTTACTAGCCATCGGCTGAACCTTTGGATCAAATCGACAAGTTCAGTTTTAGATCAGCTACCACCGTTATCTTTGTCAAACAGAGCACTGCGCAACTTAGTCATAAAAAGTGTTGAAGTACAATGCAAAACAACCTCTTCTTATGATGTGTAGTCGTGGCAGTTCTGATTTATCTATATAGGTTGTTTTTTTCCCAGTCTGTAAGGTATTGACTGTAGCGACTATAGCGTACATAGTATACACACAATGCGCTGTGTTTGTTTCAGGCCAACACACTGGATTGCGGAGAAGGAAAGCAATAAAATATAAGATCGACTAGCTTGTTGGCGTGCGTTCGAAAGTGCTTGCTTGCTTGTGTGTGTGTGTGTGTGTGTTTGTGTGTGTGTGTGTGTGTGTGTGTGTGTGTGTGTGTGTGTGTGTGTGTGTGTGTGTGTGTGTGTGTGTGTGTGTGTGTGTGTGTGTGTGTGTGTGTGTGTGTGTGAGAGAGAGAGAGAGAGAGGGAGAGAGAGAGTATATATGTGTGGTGTGTTGTGTTTTGTTTTGTGTTACATTCGTCCTTGTTTAATATATATATACATTGGCTGATTGGTTCACCTGTTCACTTTGGTCTTTGTGTGTGATACACACAGACACACACACACACACACACACACACACACACACACACACACACACACACACACACACACACACACACACACACAGACGATCCTACAAATACCCTTTCCCACTTCGTGGGCGGGGGTTGAAAATAAAAGGTCAACAACACAGTGCGACATGATGTAGCGACATCAAACCTTCATTAAGTCGGTTTATTGCGACATTCAAGGCAGAAACGTGAAACGTTCGGTTCGGCAACAAGGGCAGCAGAGCAGCGACAGGTAGCAGCAAAACCCGCCAGCAGGACATTAATTTTCAAACGCATATTCTAGCTCTTGCAGGTCAACGGTATATTGCAAATCCAAAATCGGTGTATTAAAAACTAAAATTAATGTGCTTTGGGGCGGGTGGGGTGGAATGAGGTGTGTGGGCGTGTAGGGGGGGGGAGTACGGGGTAGGTGGACGTCATAGTTTTGAATCGCAAATTCTAGCTCTTGCAAACTGACGGTTTTTGTGCAAATCCTGTTAGTGTATCAAACTCTGAATGTGCTTTGGGTTGGGGGTGGGGGTGGGGGGGGGGGTGGTGAGGAGGGAGAGGGGGTAGTGGTGGGGGCTGGACCTAATAGTTTTTCACCGCAAATTCTAGCTCTTGCAGATTAACGATTTATTGCAAATCCGGTTAGTGTATCAAACACTAAATGTGTTTTGGGTGACAGAATGAGGTATGTAGGGTCGGGGAAGGGGGGGGGGGAGGGGGGCGGATGATGTTGGAACTGGGGATGGGGTGGTGATGGTGGGGTAATGGTGCGGTGGAGAGGTGTGTGAGGGTTAGAGATGTATCGTTGACTGCTTTATACGTGGTCGGTTTCTTGTTGTTGTTGTTGTTTGTGTTTGTTTGGTTTTTGTGTGTTTTTGTGTTTTATGTCGTTGTTGTTGTTGTTTGTTGTTGTTGTTGTTTTTTTTGCGTTTTTAATGTTTCCCTATTCAGACACACCTAGACAACTGAGACTCAGACTGTGCCCTGCTTTGCTTTTTTTAAGTTCAGACTGAAACAGCTGTTTGTACGATGGGGCGATGGCATTCTGTATGACAGTGACTGCTGCTGTGTGACCGTGTCCGTTCTTATCACGTATAGCCACAATCATTTTGGGCACGAAACTGTAACGTTCCACGGTCTTTTGTGATGAAATACATGTACCATGATAGTACCGCACTGTACACAACTGAAGATAAGCTGGAAAACATGTCATGGCCTGCTGCAAAATCCTTGAACGTCTGATTTTGGGGGAGGTTTGTTGTTGTTGTTTTTACGTTGTGCTTATTTCAAGTGTTACATTTGCTTACACGTTCTTAGAACTGTGCTATGATAGATTATTTTATTATTATTCAAATCTCTCTCTCTCTCTCTCTCTCTCTCTCTCTCTCTCTCTCTCTCTCTCTCTCTCTCTCTCTCTCTCTCTCTCTCTCTAAGACGGTAGTAGTGTAAAGTGAGTTTCGCCAAGAGTGGGGTGCGTGGGTGGGTGGTGTTTTAACGTTCTTTTCCATCACGAAGGAGTTTCGCCAAGAGAATGCAATTACCCATAGAGCTGTGTGCGTGCGTGCGTGCGTGCCGTGTGTGTGTGTGTGTGTGTGTGTGTGTGTGTGTGTGTGTGTGTGTGTGTGTGTGTGTGTGTGTGTGTGTGTGTGTGTGTGAGTGTGTGTGTGTGTGTGTGTGTGTGTGTGTGTGTGTGTGTGTGTGTGTGTGTGTGTGTGTGTGTGTGTGTGTGTGTATCGATATACATGTGTAGATATAACATTGTAGGTCGCGTCTCCCGGGTGACTACTTCTGCTGATCACCTACTATAGTACTAGCGCTGAGTAGCTATGGCCGCAGGGAGGGAACTACACTATACTGCACTGTACAGTTTCCACATCGCGCAAATCCACTACGGCTGCTTCTTGTCTTTCAGCACAGCGATTGCACCATTACCACGAGCTAGTTCTGACATTCACACTAACACTAGCTCCCAACACTAATCCGACCCCTATTACCAACCCTAGGGAGCAGACTATACTACGTGTAACTGAGCGATATGGTTTTAGTTGGCATGTTAAAAGACGAAGACTCCCTTGCCAGTTATTTTTCACTGATTGGTATGGTAACTAGCTGGTGTACAGAGAGCTTCCTTCAGTTAAATGTGCAAAAAACAAAAGAACTTGTGATCGACCAAAGAAGAGACTGTGATCTTCCCTTCCAGCCGGTCATTGTGAACGACCACCCTGTGGAGGTAGTGTCTGAGTTTAAGTACCACCTCTAAATAGTAGACAACAAACTAGACTTCACTCAGAACACTGATTTTATCGTGAAGAAGGTCAACCAGCGTCTGTACCTCCTTAGAAAACTGAGAGCTTTTAATGTTTGTCCTGAAATTTTAGAAACTGTATATAGAAGTTTAATTGAAAGTGTACTGGCATTTAACATCGTTGTCTGGTACGGCAGTCTCAGCATGAAGAACAAAGCAAGGCTGTCTCGTATAGTCAGAGTGGCAGGAAAGATAGTTGGCCTGGGTCAGTACTCTCTAGATGATCTGACTTTATATAAAGGCTGTCAGGAGGAAGGCCACTACAATTGTCAACGACCCTACCCACCCCTCCATGATCAGTTCCAAAAACTCCCGTCTGGGCGCCGCTACAGAGTACCGAGAACGAAGAAAACTTTGTTTAAGAAATCTTTCATTCCCTCAGCAGTATCTATTTTAAACTCATGACTGTGTTTACTGCCCGTCCCCAGTATGTATAGATTTTATTTGTTGAGATTTTCATAACTGTGCTTGCTCCTCAGCTGTGTCATGTCCGCTATGCCCTTGCCATCTTTTAGTTTAGATTTCTTAGTTTAGTAGCATAGTATTAGACTTAGACATCACACATTACTTTAGGATCTGTGTTTAATATGTATGGATTTATATGTCTAGATAAATTAATGTAGGGGTGCGTGTGTATGTGTGTGTGTGTGTGTGTGTGTGTGTGTGTGTGTGTGTGTGTGTGTGTGTGTGTGTGTGTGTGTGTGTGTGTGTGTGTGTGTGTGTGTGTGTGTGTGTGTGTGTGTGTGTGTGTGTGTGTGTGTGTGTGTGTGCGAGCCAGAAGAAAATATTTTCTGCCATTGACAGACAATAAAGTTATATTGAATTGAATTGAATTGAATTGAAATTGAATGGTTCAGTACAGTTCGCAGTCTTGGGCCGATTGGGGTGACCTACACTAACTGAGCCCCATAAGCCTGTGAATCGTTGGCCGGTGCCCAGTCTGGAACCGACAAGGTGAAAGGACATCTCCGGTTTGCCTTGTTTTCACCGAAACTGTTACAGAAAGCAATCATACTTACACATATAATTTCTCCGGGTTAAAGGTTAAAGTTCATCTCCGGTTTGTCTTGTTTTCACTGAAACTACTGTTACAGAAGGCAACCACACTTACACATATAATTTCTCCGGTTAAAGGTTAAAGTTTGTCTCCGGTTTGCTTGTTTTCCCGAAACTGTTTCAACCAAAATTACACACTATACTGAATTTCTTCGGTTCTGTTTTTTTTTTTTTTTTTTTTAATAAAAAAAAATTGTCCGTCAAAGTGTTTATAATTATCTTTCCAATCATACCATTCTAATCACTCTCGTGTGCTCTTCGTGGCATAGGGGTCTTTAGTTGAAGAGTACAGAGCCGTTAAAATGTATCTACACGGTCGGGTGCGTGGAAAAATACAATGTGCGTGTAACTGGCTGCCCGAACCCCCCATTGTCGCTTGTTGGCAATCCATTGACTGATTGATCCATTGACTCCGCAAAGGGCATTGCTCCTATACAGCGTTTACGGTGGGCAGTGGTGGCACCTTTGAGTACCACAAATCGTATTCGGGGGGATTTGGTACAGACGTTCGGACGTAACAGCGTTCAGACACAAATAAGTCAGCAGCTGGTCAAATTACCGTCGGGTACTCTCTCTCTCTCTCTCTCTCTCTCACACACACACACACACACACACACACACACACACACACACACACACACACACACACACACACACACACACACACACACACACACACACCATATTTGTGGCAGGGTAGTCCTGGCAACCCATCACGGCTATTTCGCAAGCCTCGGTGGCACCCAGCTCTGGAGACGATGCGTTGTGAAATATATCCGACCATGACAACAAAGCTGGCTCCATAAGCACCGGAGCAGGCCACAGACAGCCAAAGTGTACAACACGAAATATATCGCTCCTTTCTTCAGTCTCCCTAAGCATAGCCTGGTGCTGCATTCTCGCACTGTTAGTTTATAACATCATTATTATTATAATTATCATTTTTAGAACTATTGTAAATATGATTATCCGAGCGGTGAAGTGACATGTCATAAGCATGTCTTGTTTATGCTCAAACTGTGTTTCTGTAATTTCATCAGTGCAACAAAATAAATCAGTTTAAACCAAGTGACACATATAAATGTAGCTACCGGTACATGCACGGAGAACAGCCATGCCGGCCTCGACGTGTAGGAACAAAGTGCGTCGATTCGTGACGCCGCATGGGATATGTACAGTCTGCCTGCCCAAGTTACACGTGAACGGCGTTACCGCTGAACCGTAACCACTCAGAGGATCTGTGGATAGTTTCGACCAAACCTTGGACACTTCCAGCCCGCACACATTCTGGTCACACTGGGCTGTCAACAGCTGCCAGACAGGTAAACTGGTGTTTCATAATCCCCTTTAATCTCTTGGTGTCTACGTTTAAAGCACTAGTGTGGTTTTCTTTTGTTTGTTTGGTGTTTTTAGGTTGTTGTTGTTGTTGTTGTTGTGTCCGTAAAGGCACTTGAACATAAATGCCGATCAATTCATCGTATTGTCTGATTCGAGGTGTTTTTTTGTTTTTTTTTTTTTTTTTTTTTTCCAAACCGATTCGAAAGGTATATATAGCCTTTTATACATTGACAATACTGCACAATGTTGTTGAAAACTCTTACTGACAACTCCCCAGACTGACGTGTGTGCTCCTATGCCTACAACTCACACATTTTCTGCCCTCATTAAATTTGCATTTTATTTCCGGTGTATACTTTCAATGCTTGTGTCATGTCGGCGTTTAGCTGAATTCATAAGAAGGCGGTGCATGTAACGTGGCGATAAATGATGATGATTAATTTTGCTATGTTGAGTGTAGAATCGGGTCTTTCATCATTACATACAGTGTTCAAGATTTTCTGGTGACTGAAAGAGCAATCGACGATGTACGTAGTACAGGACTTTTAAAACACTGTATTCACAAGAATGAAATTTACTAACATAGGCTGATAAAGGTTTGCTCTTTTGAAAATAAGTGTGGGATTTTTCCTCACATTGTGCCCTGAACAGGACGTAAATTTACAGAAAGTTAGGAAATAATTTCTATTTCATAAAGTGATCCTATGTTTTTGTTGCCGCTGTTAATGTTGATGTTCTTTGTGTTCCCCGGGGTTGTTTTTTTTTTTTTTTTTTTTTTTGCTGCCCCAACTCTTTGCCAGCTCCAGTGGTGTTCCTCCCAGGTCATGGGTGGAAACCACGGAGGACTCGGAAGCTGGGACAATTTTTATTATGCATGATGATGAAGATGATGATGATAGTAAGATGATGCTATGGAGGTCCATGTGGTTTGGGACTGCGGGAGAGGGCCGCATTCCACGCTTCCTGTCATAAATATCCCGGCATTAACCAGGCCCGGGAACTACGGCACCTGCGGTGCCGGCCGTGTAATCATCCACATCATACGACGTGTCATACAAAGGGAAGCACCCCCAAAGTCGCACCCGTGAAGTGGGTGAAGCTCGGCTGCGTGGCAACAGCCTCCCCATTGGGCCCATAGCACGCCCGCTCTGGGTAGGAGCCGACCTAGGTATGAAAAATCCCGCTTGCCTCGGCTGGGATTCGAACCCGGGTCTCCCGGTCCATGATCCGAAGTGCTAACCACTACACTACTCCCCGGGGTATTTCAGTAAATCAAAAATTTAAAAAAAATTGACAAAGAGTCAGTTGGGGTATATATGTCTGGTCATGCGAGCTAGTGGACAGGGCCGTGAACCAAGCGAAAGCGAGCCATGGTGACCACTACGGCAACAAATAAAATCAATAGCTGGTAGTCCTGAGCACTTAGCCAAGGCCTACAGGTCTGCCAGATGGTCATTGTCACGGTCAGTAGTGTTTACAGCTAGGAGAATAAAAGCACAGTTATGTCCTGCGTAAAGGGGGGAGAGTCGGTGGCCTGCTCCGGTGCTTGTGGAGCCAGCTTTGTTGTCGGTCATGGTCGGATATATTTCACAACGCATCGTCTTCAGAGCTGGGTGTCATCGAGGCTTGCGAAATAGCCGTGATGGGTTGCCAGGACCATCCTGCCGGACCACCCTGCCACAAATATGGAGTGTGTGTGTTTGTGTGTGTGTGTGGGGGGGGGGGGGGGGTAGAGGATGAGATCTTTAGTTTTGTGATGATGATGATGATGATGATGTCTTATAACACGCTGAAAAAAAAACGCCGTGCACATCAATTTCCATGTTCACAAACTGAGAGCACCTGGTGCAGATTTTGTTGATAAAGAATAGAGTTTTCAGGCCCTGTGCTACTGACTCTAAAACCGATGTTACAGACAGTCCTGTTCGTCGACCATTCGCCGGTCGAGCTTCTGACGCAAGATGACGAGCGTACACGTGCATCAGCCGGGGCCGGCCCAGCAGCAGGTGACGGTGATACAGGGTCAACCCCAGCCACAGCATCAGACTAACGTAATAGTCGGTGCCCCGCCGGCTGCCCCTCCACCTGGAGGCAAGATGGTGCTGGCCACATTGGAGACATATGTGCCTGTACCCCCTGATGGGGTTTCTGGAAATAAACTGAAACTGAAACTGGAGGCTCACCGAGACTGGGATACTGGCGTCTTTGATGGTTGCGAGGACGTTGGAAACTGTGAGACATCATTTTCACGCGCACGCACACACACGCACGCACGCACGCACGCACACACACCACACACACACACACACACACACACACACACACACACACACACACACACAGAGTACGTGTCATGAAATTGAATAGTTTTCCCTGTTGGAGACATTACACCTCCTGCCTGTGAAATGACAGTAACTCTGTGTGTGTGTGTGTGTGTGTGTGTGTGTGTGCGTGCGTGCGTGCGTGCGTGTGTGTTGTTGTTGTTGTTGTTGTTGTTGTTGTTGTGTGTGTGTGGGTCGGGGGGGGGGGGGGTTGTCTTATCGTCAGTTCAAGTGGTGTGTGTCGCTTCGTCTGTGGACTGCTTAAGTACCGGGCAACTGACAGTTGACTTAGAGCATTGGACTAGCAATACTCGGGTCATCCCTGACTCAAACAAAAACATTCGATGTGTGCTGACTTTCCCCTCGTTCTCCCGTTCTTCACACAATTATCTCGATGTGACAGAAAGTTTGTTTTTGCGTAATAGTCACGTGCTGAGTCAGTATTATGAAAGGAGGAGGACTAGGGTTTGTTTGTTTGTTTGTTTGTTTGTTTGTTTGTTTGTTTGTTTGTTTGTTTGTTTGTTTGTTTGTGTACAAGGTCATTTCAACCTCGGTACAAGTAACACGCTTCCTCACGCTTCACACGCTTCACAAGTAACACGCTTCCTCCATTACTTTCAGGTATCGCCACCTTTTTCTGCCTGGGTTGTATGGTGTGTGAAGTGTCGAGGCGAATCAAAGAGGCACCATGGATGCCTTACCTCGTCCCGGGTTCTCTAACTGCCATGAGGACAAAAATCAGAACGATGGGAGGCATCAGGGTGAGTTACATGGAGTCAGTCTTATAGGGTTATCACACGTTGCGATTCTGCCTACAGCGACAAAATGCCCTCAGGGCCAATTAAATCCGCTTGTAGCGGACACTCCCCGGAGACGCCGCCTCGACGCCTGTGAATAGAGCACGGTCGTTTTTTTTTTTTTTTTTTGTTTGTTTTTTTCTTTTTCCTTGCCACGCCAGCAAGTCGCCGCTGACCATGCTTTGTGTATTGGAGCGTCGGGCCGTCGGTGTATCTGGTAGCCAAAGTGTGTTGCAACGTATGACTGCAACCCCCCGCGCAATACACAAGCGGGTGCCTCGCAGGCACTCTACGTTTGACAAGGCCTTTAGTAGCGTCGCGGGTAAAATTCGTTTGTACGCAAGACGCGGGTAACCAAAGTGTACGGAGTATATAGCTTGCTGATTTTGGTCATTCTCAGACATCAAACCTGGCGTTCCTTTCCTACTCCACTACCTGTCGTTGACCAGAGGCATGTTGAAGTGAGAGCTAAGAGGCTTGTCAGACGTGGCGATCGATTTTGCACGCCTACCAGCGGTAAAATGCACTCCCAGCCAATTAAATCGGCTCGCCTGGGGGACTGAAGCGCGACGCCGTCTGATCGCCAGTGAGTAGGACACGGTCCTAGTTTTCCTCGCCACGCCAGTCAATCACCAGTCAATCGCCGCTGACAGCGCGCTTTTCGCTCTCTGTGTATTGTCCAGCACTCTGGTAGCGTGTGAAATCTGTTCGACTAGCGTGCGAAGGCTCCGCAGCGTGTGCCGGGGGTTGAACTCAAGCCGGGGTTTTAGAGGCGCTTACTGTAAGATTGGTGTGACTGTGTCTCCGCTGACTATGCACTCATTGCGCAGAGTTGATCATTTGAAAGGTCCAATCTTCATGACACTGTTAGAGACTTTTTTTTTTTTTTTGACAGAGATCGTTCTGAGCTGTTTTCGTGGCGTCTAGCATCACACCACTCAAGACACCTGCTTAGTGACAGCATCTCAAATGCTGGCCCCGAGCCAACGGAAGTGTACTCACTGACGCGAGATTGTGTTTTGTACCAACTGAACAGTCGTAGAATTTGAATGCTCAACTGAACCGCTCGCGCAAAGTGTAAACAATATTGTATCGCATGAAGAGCTCTACAAATGGAGTATTTCGAGCGTACAGGTGCACTCACCAGCGACACTGTTCCAAAACATAAGTTTGCTCAGTAAGCATGGGGCTAGCGCGTTTAAAAAATACAATAAAAAAAAACTTGCAAAATGAACTGTTTGTTGCCAGGTATTCTTTTAAAGAGAAAAGGGTTATTTAGATGTGGGACAAATATGATCGCTTAAAATCACAGACACGCATAGCTGTGTCTGGTAAAATGCAAGAGAACCCTTTCAAGTTAAGCACTATATTCATCAGCAACATTGTTTTTCGTTCATCAGGGGAGCATCTTGGATGACTGTCTCTTGGCCACCTGCTGCCCGGGATGCACAGTCTGCCAGATGTCACGTGAGCTGGACAGGATGGGTGTTTAGACACGTCACGTGACCACGCCCTCTGCCCATGAGCGACGGACCTACCATCCCCCCCTCTCCCACCCCCCCCCCCCCACCACCACCACCCTTTTCCACCCCCTGAATTTTTTTCTCGCTCGATTAATAAACGCCTGAGATTCAGTTATCTATTACATAACTTACACATTAATTTTATCATGGTGTAGTGCCCAAATATTCCGTCCAGAGTTTATCTTATTTTATTGTTATGACTGATTGTTAATACAGTTGTAAATTACATAATTTCGGGTGTGACTGTGTGGTTCTCTCAGCGACAAAAAGTGTGCACTTATATAGAATATACTGAACAATAAAAGGCACACAAAAAAATCAGATGGATTCTTACAAAGTACGTACGTGTTCACGCGGAAGAGAGAGAGAGAGAGAGAGAGAGAGAGAGAGAGAGAGAGAGAGAGAGAAACTTGAAATGAAATGAAATGAAACTTAAAATGAAACTTTATTTGTCAACGGTAAAAGACAGTGGTCCAGTTTTCATTCTTGCCGTTGCTAATGCAGCACACACACACACACACACACACACACACACACACACACACACACACACACACACACACACACACACACACACACACACACACACACACACGCACGCACGGACGCACGCACGCACGCACACACACACATACACACACACACACACACTGTCTACGAGAGAGAGACAGACAGACAGACAAACAGACAGAGAACGTGTCACTGTGTGCGTGCGTGCAAGAAAACAGAGACAGACAGACAGATAGAGACAGAGAGATAGTGAAGGATGACATGAGCAATATACTGCTTCAAGCCAGTACATGGGACATAACTCCTACTTTACTATTAGTTCAGGTTCAGCGCCAGCCGTGCACCGGACGGTTCGTTGAGCGAAATATTCATCGACACAAAGAGGAAAATTTTGGATTTCAAAGCAGGGTGCATCTAAAACTATGTATCTAGTACTATAAAAATGTGCAGGTCATGGATGATTTGAATGTTGATTTTTGTCGTTGAGTTTACCTGTTCTGAGGACGATTGTGTACGAACTAACCTACATGATGGGCGCCTATAATGTCTTTTTGTGAAATAACTATTCAGTTTCAGACTATGGTGAAAACTCACATTCGGCTTTTGTTTTTTGTTTGATTTTTTTTTTAAAACAGATGCTAAAACTCGAAAGTCAGTACCACCTGTATGGGCCGGATATATCGCATACTTGTACCTCAAATATTGTTTGTTTGTTTGTTTGTTTGTTTGTTTGTTTGTTTGTTTGTTTGTTTGTTTGTTTGTTTGTTTGTTTGTTTGTTTGTTTGTTTGTTTGTTTGTTTGTTTGTTTGTTTGTTTGTTTGTTTGTTTGTTCGTTCGTTTGTTTTTTCGTTCGTTTGTTTGTTTGTTTGTTTTGGGTTTTTTTTGGTTTTTTTAGCTGCTCCAACTCTTCGCTAGCTCCAGCGGTATTCCTCCCAGGTCATAAGTGGAATCCACGCTGGGCTCGGCAGCTGAGGCAATTTTTATTATACATGATGATGAGGATGTTGGTGGTATGATGATGCTATGGAGGTCCACGGTTATTTCCATGGTTGTTATTGTTGTTGACCTTGTCGTTGTTACTGCAGTTTGCTTAAAAGACACATTGACGTGGTATGCGAGCAGGAGGGTGATTGAGTCATGTCATGTCATGTCTTGCTGGGTCAAATTACCAAACTGTATGTTATTCAGTTTATGGTAGCTACCCTGTCACAAGTAGGTATATCCGGCCGCTCTCCGTACTGCATGATATAATTTATGTGGACCCCAGGACTGACTGTCTGCGCATGTGCAGGGAACGGCCCCGCCCACACCGCTATAGTTGTCAGTGACGGCTTGGACTGGGGTCATGAGTAGCCAGAGTGTACAGATTTCAGCCCGTATGTATCGAGAGCATGGATTGCTTTATGTGGGCGGTGGATCGGTGTTTTGAAACTTTCCATTTCACGCCTGCTTTCCATCGCGACTTAATTTCAAAGACAGGGGCATGAGAAAAGAGCCTGTACAAATTCTAGCCCTATCGGGATTTGAACCAGGAACTGACTGACGCTCAGCAGGCTGAGCCACCCGAACCTTTTAGCGGATTTCATTCATTCATCCATTCTGAACTCCTGCCAGAGCAGCACGGTACGCAGTAGCCCTTCTTAAATTCCGTTGTAGTAGCCATAAGTTCCCTATTGAACAAGGCAGAAAACAAGGTATACCCAGAGAACAGCGACTGTGCAGAAAATGTGACATGCGTGCAATAGGCGACGAATTTCATTTAATTCTAGAATGTCCGGCGTTTCAAGAGGAGCGCAACAAGCACATACCACTTCGTTTCCTTAGAGTCAAATCGACGTACAACCTTTGTAAACTGTTGGGATCAAAATCCAAAAAGGTTGCCCTTGCTCTAGCAAAATTCTTGAAAGAGAGTAGGACGGTATAGTGTGTGTGTGTGTGTGTGTGTGTGTGTGTGTGTGTGTGTGTGTGTGTGTGTGTGTGTGTGTGTGTGTGTGTGTGTGTGTGTGTGTGTGTGTGTGTGTGTGTGTGTGAGCTTTTCAGAGGTTTCATAGATGGTTACGCTTTTCTGTGTATAGATTATGTGTATGTTGTACATGTATCTTCTGTCATATCGTTCTGTATATATAATTGTGTGGTCTTGGTTTGTATGATTTTTTTTTTTTTTTTTTTTTTGGGGGGGGGGGTATCCTCCATACCCCAAAAGAGGAAAAAGGAAGTAAAAAATCTTGAATCTTGATACACTCACCTCACTACCGATCGCAGACACAGTTTGAGATGGCGATGGTACATGTATATCCCCATTTCACGCCTTACACTCTGGGCACCTGAGAGCCAGAGGACCGCTGAGTTTTGTTATTCCGCGCCGCTATAGTTGATCACCCTGGTCCCTCTCTATATCTCACCAGCCTGCTCTCCGACCTCACAGTGTGCTGATAACTCTACAACAGGTCGGCGTTCCGTTTCGCTTGCTCTGCCTGCTTTTATTCACACGTAAGTTGCTTTTCTCACTTTGTTGTTGTTATTGTTGTTGTTGTTGTTCATTTACATGTAAAACCTTGCCTTTCATAATTACGATTTTTTTTTTGCCAACATTATGCCCGTTTGTGGTTTTTAATCTCTTGGGTCAAAGAGGTATAACACAATTGAAATAATTTCCGCCGCAAGCTCTGTCTAGTTTCATTTTCATTACTGTTCGGGATTTTGGGTGGGTCCCCCCCCCCACCCCCTTTTTGTCTCCTTACTTTTGATTTCGACGAATTTGCTGTTGTTGGTGTTCTGTTATTGTGCTGTGGCAGTGTTGGTATGCACGTTCCACATCACAAACACATACCAGTTCGTTTGTTGGTCAGAAAGGTCGGATAGTAAAGGGAAAGCAAATCATTTTGGAAAGCATTAAGCTTTGGGCGCTGAATGTACTGTAACAACCCAGTTTGCACTTGCATGTTTGCTGGAACCATATATGTACTTGTTTGTTGTTGATGTTTTGATGAGTAAGGTGGGGGTGGTTTGTTTTGTTGTTGTTGTTGGTTTTAGATGGTTAGTTGATTGTCGTTAAATCAGTTTGTTTGTTTGTTTGTTTGTTTGTATTTCAACTTGAAATGAAAAGTTTTGACGGGCAATGGCATGTTCCAACACACACACACACACACACACACACACACACACACACACACACACACACACACACACACACACACACACACACACTTACTTATATCCCGAGAAGCCTTTAGTTACTCTCAACATAGGTCGTCATTCCGGGTGCTCCTGTAGTAAGTGCAGACACGCAAGTAAACGCCCCGTTGCGGTTGACATGACCCAAGCATGCTAACAACAAATTGTACCGTACATGTAAGATGACTCTTACAAGCTGGTTCCGAGAATCTTTGTTGTTGGTTTAGCAGGGTCTCGTAAAAGGAGGGGCAATCCGGTATGACGGCAAACAAGAGAGGTACATGTATAAATAGAGCTTACATGATTAGTTCTCGTGGTTTACGGCGAAAGACTAACCCCGAGATGGTTCGATTGTTTAATTGTGTAGCTACCGAGCCTCCGGATTCTTACTGTGCTCGAATGTGAGTAGAGTTGTCAAACGTTCTGTGTGCTAGTATAGTCTGTACAGTGTGTTTGTATGCATTTTTAAAAACTAATGTGAGACAGACGTGTATTATCAGGGATGGCGAGGGCGGACGGGTGGGGGAGGAGGGCGGAGGTGGGGGTGTCAGTGGAGATTCGGTGGACTCAGAAAAAGGCGGATTGGTCATTTGGCTGTTTGGGGGGAAAAAGAGTTAGTGGTTGAAGTTTCAAAGTTCACTCTACCTACTTAAGCTATGTGCACGTTCAAAACGACTAAAGACTAGTACTAGAAAGAGAAAGATACAGAGGGTGGGTAGGATGGGTGTTTGGGAGTTTAACGCCCTTTTCCACCACGTAAGGGTGATATCAAAGTCGGGACAACGAGAAAAAGGCCAGCACAATCTTTGGTCCAGAACGCTAGAGGGACAGACAGACTGACAGACACCAGGGCCCGTATGTAAAAGTCGAGATTAATTTAACTCACGGCTACGGGCCTGACCCAGACTAGGACAAAAGAAACCCAAAAGCAAAATTAAATTTTAAAAAGGAAGCAAAGATAGGAAAATAAATCCTTCTACAACGGCCTAGGCATCTTGCTGGAATGGACCCGCTTCTAGATTCAAAACAAAAAAAAAACAGAAAATTTAACCCTAGAGCTAGTTTAGTTCGAGGTTAGACTCTAACATAGGGCTAAAAGCGCTAACCTCGACTATTACATACGGGCCCAGAGGAACTAAAACTGAACAGGCTAAATAAGGTCACCTGTGCACACCACACGGAATACGAAACAGGATGCATCAAGTCTCTTTTTCTCTTTTTTTCTTTTTTTAATTTATTACACTGTTTACGACGGAAAGTACGTCACTTGATCTTCCAGTTTCGTTATGGGGCCATGCCTTCCTATGACTGGATCAATAGTGGGTTCATGTTGGCGGAGCCAGCTTATTCTTATTCAACTATAATGCTCTTTTGTCCAGACCCTGCTGCGTCGCAAACTGTTGTAGTCGTTTCTCCCGCCGGGGACGACTACAACAAGGTTACCGTGTGTTGCTATTGTCAGCATGTTGAGGCGGTGCAAAGCAACCCATGCAATCAATCAACCATCCACGCACACTCACGCACTCACACCATGCAGGAAACGAACACAAACGACGTCATGCAATTACCAGACTGAAGGGTTAGTTCCGGGATGCTCGAAGTTTACTCCAGTGAAGCAGACACACACACACACACACACACACACACACACACACACACACACACACACACACACACACACACACACATGCACTCGCTCATCCGTTCGCCGTTCTCTCGCACACTCTCACGTCATTCATTGTCGTGGTCACCGTATCATGGTGACCATGAGCCAGTGGCGACAACACTGTAAACACAGAGCAGTTTTTTTTGTTTTGTTTTTTTTTTAAGCGCGCATTCCCACACAGCGGAAAATCAAGTCTGAGCAAGTGTTGTTAAAGCACCGATACATTAATGGTTGTACATGTACACGTATTTGCATTCAATGCACCGATGGCACGCTATTGATGTAAAGGGTTAGTAGCTTCACTCTGTCCAATTGGAATCAGTTGTGGTGTTTTTTGTGTTGTTTTTTTTTGTTTTTTTTTTTCACTGAATCTAGCTTCTAGCTTTTAACAATCTATCTTCTTGTTTGAGTCTGAGGATGTTATGGTAAAACTATTCATTAGTGTACTTTTGGTTGCATAGCTGGTTTATTCGTTTGAGATTTAACGTTCTTGCGCTGATAATTATGTTAGCGTCCTTTTTTAAGCACACGAGGGCGGTATCAAAGACAGTGCAACCGAAGACTTTAGGTCCGCTACGATATAGCGCATCGGGTCTAGACTGTTTGGTGCAATGCAATGGATCTACTAATCATGACAAACTGCAAGATGTGACACTGGTGGTTATCGCACGCTCCGGCCACTTGGATGTATGTTATCGGTGTGACCTTGAACCTCATTATCCCGTAGCCAGGGCCACTAAACAACAAACAGAGCTGACCGTGTTGGCCCAATTACATTGTAGTTTATACGCCTGCCTTCCTTCATGCTCGATAAAAAAAAAGGTTATATATTTGGCATGGGCTACAAGGAAGTATTCAAATGTTTAATCTCGTAGACCGATAGATGTTAACTACGTGAATAGAAATTTGTTTTGGGCAAACCAGGGGACTGATGTCATTCTCCAAAGAAGGAGCGCCTGTCTTACACGAGCATTGCGCAACACTGACTTTGCGCAATTTCTTAACAGCTTTAGTTTTACTGGTCGGCAAAATCCTGCCCGTGAGTCACTGCACTCTTCTGGTCACAAAGTAGTCAGGGGGCAGACGACTTTGCCAGCAAGCGACCTGTAGGCTATTAAGTGTTATTAAAGAAAATTACGAGCAGATTTCAAAATGAATTTCGGTTTCTTCCTTCCGAAACCGAAACATACTTTATTGGTCATACACGTTTAACCCTTTGAATGTTGCGTGCCAGCCGAGCCGAGATAATAACTCTGACACTATAAGCCAAGTTTAAGGCATAAGGAAGCGACAGTTTCGTCAGATGATTGGGATGCAGTAGCGCATGTCTGTGACCTGTCAATAGTTCGACCTTATTCTGCAGAAATCTCGTCATTTCGCTTTCGTTTGTGAATGACTGAAAACCAAAGCCCTAGGCTATGTAGATCTTGTAGAAACTTACATCCTGCGGTGAGTATCATCCTAGAGGACCGCACGGAATGGACTGGCGTACAAAATTAATGTCACTGTGGGCGTTATCTGCACTAGGATAGTTCTACAACCTCTTTATAGTTACTTTCACTTTCCTTCAGAGCTCTCGCGGTAATGCATATATATATATATATATATATATATTTTTTTTTTTTACCTGTGATGTCCACCGATGACATCCATCAATTAAGCAAAAGTAGTTATGTTAACATTTCATGCGATCTTTGATTTAACGCCAACTTTCTCAAGTACCCGACAGATTTGGACACATTTCCGCAAGCAGTAAATGTTTAGTGTTGCAAGGCTTTATACGAAGGGTCAGGAGTCAGTAAGGTTCCTGGGAAGGTTTGCGTTTCGTTATCCACGTTCATGGAAGCCAGCATGCCTGCTGGGCCCAAAGAACAGACACTGTGGGTGGGAGCCGACCCTACGTCAGGCCTCGGGTAAGGTCCTTCATAGTCCGAGGTGCTTATCACCAATACCACGGGAATCTACAACCGGGCAAATAGTTTGATCTCTCTCTCTCTCTCTCTCTCTCTCTCTCTGTGTGTGTGTGTGTGTGTGTGTGTGTGTGTGTGTGTGTGTGTGTGTGTGTGTGTGTGTGTGTGTGTGTGTGTGTGTTTCGTTGTTTGTTTTGTTTTGTGTTTTTTGTTGTTGTCGTCGTTGTTGTTTTGTTGTAGTTTGGGGTTTTGTTTTGGTTTTTTGTTGTTGTTTATTTGTTGTTGTTGTTATTTGTTGGGTGTCTGGGTTTTTTGTTTTGTTTTGTTTTGTTTTTTACTTTGTTTAGTATTGTTGTTGTTTTGGTTTTTTTGTTGTTGTTTTGTTGTTTTGTTTTTGTTAGTTTTTGTTTTGTTCGTTTTTGTTTTGTTTGTTATTGTTTTGTTTTTTGTTTTTGTTTGTTTTTGTTTGTTTTTTTGTTTGTTTGTTGTTGTTGTTGTTTTTTTTTGGGGGGGTGTTGTTTGCTTTGGTTTGGTTTGGTTTGGTTGGTTGGTTGGTTGGTTGGTTGGTTGGTTGGTATTTTGGGGGTTTGTTTGTTTGTTTGTTTTTTTTGGGGGGGGTGTTTTGTTTTGTTTTTAAGGGGGGGGGGGGGGTCTTTGTTTCGTTGTTGTTGTTGTTTGATTTACATCATACGTGTTTTGCATGCGGTTTCAGTACATCACATGACTCATACCCTGGTTGGTGTGGTGAAAGGCGCCAACCAATACAAAGCATTTTGGGCATGGTGACCCTGATTAAACTTGGGTCTAAGGTTCACTAGGTCAGTCCCCTCGTACAAAACTCTGCCTGGGGTTGCTGCTGTTAAAGTATGGGCTAAATCCCCTCCTCTGCACTGCTGGCCTCCGAATGCTTTTGTTATCTTAAGTAAATATCTCAGACAACGATTAGGTTCGCAAAAAAAAACAAAAAAAAAAACAACAACACACATTTCGTATCGCGCAGGAGTACCCCACCCTTTTCACTCTTTGTCAGTTTTGGCCCTGTATGCGAAAATCAGGCAAGATTTAATGGTTCTTTGACGACATGAGTACAATCAAAGCACAACACTCCCACTGAGCCAAACTTAAAATTCATGCGGACATACATTAATCACGGTTGATTTAGCGAAGCCTCTGGTGCACAAGCACAAACTTTACGTCCTGCTTGGTAGGGACTGACTTAACTCGTTGGCTATTCGCCAGTCAGTGGGCATTAATCATTGTTGTACGTATACGTGACAGCTGAACTTTCGTCGATCTGTATCAAATGAAACACTTTTCTTGAAGAAAAAAAAATCGAAACGTTGCTGTTTTCCTTATCTAGTTTGTAAGAGAAGTTTAGCCTGTTGTTGGTGATATTTTGTTGTTGTTGATGTTGTTGTTGATGTTGTTGTTGATGTTGTTGTTGTTGCTGCTGTTGTTGTTGTTGTTGTTGATGATGATGATGATGATGATGATTTAAAGAAGCCAATTAGTCGCTTGAAATGTAAGTTGATGTTTGCGTGGTGGTTGAACTGAGTGTCGTGGCAATCAGAATTCGGATCGTGAGGGGGAAGGGGTGGAGGGTGGGGATAGTCATCCAACGTGCAATTAACTTCCCGCTTAAAAAAGGAAAACGGAAGAATAAAGAGACCGGGGACTAGAGAGACCGGGGCGGATGTGCGTAGGTGGGAAAGAGGGGGGGGGGGGAAGGGGGGTGAACATTAGGTGTTAGACTGTGCCCTGTGTCAGCTGGAAGTGCGAGTCGAGTGCGAGCGTGTCAGTGCATTGATAATTATGACCAACTCGGAATAATCCAGTACTTGGCCGTGAAGTGCATACTCTGCATCAGCTAACAGTGATAACTGATATTTCACAATCACCAGGAAACATATGCAACATGCGCGGTTGTTTTCATCTTACCCACATCTTATCGAAAGACCGGTATAAATCTCACGGTCGATCGGCCAAGGCCGTACTGGCACACTCATGTATGACCTACAATTTGAGTCATATACTTTACTATACTGTTGCTGTTCAGGAACGGGACACCGTAATATTATTAAGGTTTCATAAAGACTGTACAACTAGTAGCATGGACCAACCTTTTTTTTTTTAAATCAATAAAAATCTTAGTCAAGCGTGTTCTGCAGCCTTTTAGAAGTCTAATTGTATTTGTTTGGTGACAATCGGAGCATATTTGGATTTTTTTTAATGAATTTTTAAACACGTCATATATGGTCATCTGTCATTTGGTACTTTCAAAAAAGTGGTTCTTATCAGCCATATGCACATTTGTGCTCCAAATTCCTGTAAATTTACATGACAATATGGGCAGTAGTATACTGAACATACCCAAACAATGAACTAGAACAATAACAAAACAAAACAACAACAACAACAACAACAAAAACCCTCAAAAACTGCTGAACATTTAAAGGGACAATCTTTTTTTTTTATGCTCACAGATCATTCTGAGTTGTTTTCGAGTTATCTATCATCACATCACTTAGACATATGCACAGTGACAGCATCTCAAATGCTGGCACTGAGCCAACGGAAGCGTACTCACTGTGACGTGGCGACCACTCTGAGCGCTCCAGTAGCGTAACAATCGTAGAAAGTTGGAATGTTCGACCGCTCGCGCAAAATGTAGAAAACATTGTATCTATTTGAGAGCTGTGCTAATCAGCAGAATAGAGTGTTTCGAGCGTACAAGCGCATTCACAAGTGAAACTGTTTCGAAACATAGGTTGGCTTAGTAAACACGGAACTAGCCCGTGTAATAGAACAACTCAGTCGGTCAAGAACTTTGGAGTCGGGAAAATTCATCCTTCTGGAGCTTGCACATTTCATACCTGCCAGGTTCACAAAAGTTTCTTAGCTTGAGAAACGTCTCTACATGGTAACTGAAAAATGGGGGCCCAAAGAGACGTGGGCCCAATGAGACGGGAGCCCAATAAGACGGGGGCCCAATAAGACGGGGGCCCAGTGAGACAGGGGCTCAAAGACATCATCCCTGAACCCTTGGAATCTTGAATGGAGTGGAAGGAATAATTATCAATTTAATTAAGCAGTCAATTAAATAATAATAATAATAATTCCTCTGCAGTCTATCGTCACATCTACCCTGCTCCAAGAGTAAGTAAAGTGGTTCAACCGGTTGAGCGTCGGACCCGTGATGCCCGCGAAGGACCCGGGATCAAATCCCAACAGGGCCAAAATTTGTCGCGACCTTTTCCAACCACCCCCACCTTTGAAATGGCCCTCGCGGTGGAGAAATGCCAAGACGCTCCCAAATGCCCACCCATCCACCCACCCATTACATCATTTTCCAACCCGAGTTGTTGTCAGACCACTTGCCGGCCCGGCGCATTTTATCTGCATAGCTGTGTTACCGGGCTGTTACCGGGCAGCAAGATAACTGTGTGGGACTGGTTGTGATGACAGAATTCCTGCACGATCCTTAATGGTGTGCAGTCTCAACAAAAAGCCGCAGACATTGCGTTTTTTAAAGCCAAAGACACACGCCAGGAACAACTTGTCCTTAAGGGCCAAAAGCCATAGGACGTAAAGCAAGCTCATGATGATGATGGTTTTTTTTTTTAAACTGCGACTCCTTCGACTGAGCATAATCCAGGCAACCCTGTCACAGTTGCAGAGTTTTCAGCGCTTCGGGGACCCTTATAAAACCAGAGCACGAGTTTGCCGTGACATTATTTGGCTTATGGTCAGTGAGCGAGACACATCGCTACAGTGTTTAGCGGATGTTGAGTGCTGCACGATCTTTCTCGCTCAGTGTCAAAACGCAAACTGAGCTGTGAAATCATGCTGCCCTTAGCTTTTATTGGGGTTTCAGGGACGCTAAAAGCTCTGCAAATGTGACAGAGTTGACTGTGCTTGCACGGTCGACTCTGTAAAAAAAAAATAATAATAATAAAAAAATTCCCACTTTGGAAAGATTTTTGCTGGTAGCTTAGATCTTTAAGGTCAGCTCGGGTTACGAGAAAGGGTGGTGTGTTAAGATACATTGTGTTTAATGGTATCCAGAGTGTACAGAAAACAGCCCGTGTCAGTAAGGCGCTTCTAATGTTGTGAACTTCGCTAGCGAAGTAGACGTCATCTCTGATCACGCGCATCATGTAATTTACAGTGATTATACTCCTCTGCCAGTGTTAAATATCCGTATTCGACCACACGTGGGATAAAGCCAAGTTCCGTTGTGCGCATGTGCACGAACTCCAAGCACATGCTCAAAGAGCATTAAAACTCCTCAGTCAGAGATGCTGTTTAAAACTCAATTCCTACAAAGTACTGGCACACAACCCCAATCATAATTTATTCATATCTGCAAGGATATAAATTTTTCTCGGTGGGAGTGTTGCACTTTGATAATACTCATGTTTGCTGCGGTAAGTGTCAGGAACCGCCAATCTTGCCTGATTTCGCATGGGGTAAAAAATGTGGGATACTCATAGGAGGTAGGGAATGACTGTGTTTAAAGCATTTTGAACGTCGGCTTAAGCCTCCCAATCAAGACAAATCAGGTATGGAGAGAGTATAAATAATGTTTACAATGCGGTGCGCCCGATTACGCATGATACACTACACTCGCTTCTTGATTTTGACCCAAAACTGAAACTGTGTGTGTGTGTTGTTGTTGTTGTTGTTGTTGTTGTTGTTGTCGTTGTTTTAGGGGGGGGGGGGATTAAGTCGAAATCAACAAACTTGTATGGCGTTTTTTTCGTAATTGGGGGCACCTCGTTGTGAAAACAGTATGTTCTCCACTGCCGCTATCAAACATTTTTTACGCAATGTGGGAGTGCGATACCTGTTAGTGGCAGTCTCTGCTCACAGAGAACTGAACCCGGTAAGACTTCACAGTTGTTATCACACCGTTCACACCGTTCACTTTGGATGCTTGAGCTGTTTCCCTTTGATTTCGCAATACTTAACTATTGCAAGTGCAGAATGGGCTCAGCTGAACGTGCACTTTCAAATTAGTATACTTCGCACCATTCCCGTATTAGGGCGAGCCCCAGTACTGATTCTGTGTGTTCTGTGCTTGGTAGTGGGTAGATTTTCACAAAGGCATAGGCTGAACTCGAGCTGACATTCAGGGCCCGCATGTAAAAGTCGAGGTTAGGGATTTTAGCCCCGGGTTAAAGTCTACCTCGAACTCAACTAGCTCTGGGTTAAAGTTTCTATTGTGTGTGTGTTTTTTTGTTGTTGTTTTTTTTTTTTTTTTGGTTTTTTTTTTTTTTTTTTACCAGGAAGTGGGTCCATTCCATCATGGTGCCTAGCCTTTAGAGAAGGATTTTTTTCTACTTTTCTTCGCTTCCTTTTTTTTTAAATTTAATTTTGTTTTGGGGTTTCTTTTGTCCTAGTATAGGTTAGGCCCGTAGCCGTGGGTTAAATTAGCCTCGAGTTTTACATGCGGGCCCTGGTGAAGTCACTAGCCAGGAACTGATCTGCTCAGTCTACGTCCTACACACTCTTCCGTCCAGACATCTAAGCCGGTCGAGAAAAACAACAACAGCAGCAAACAAACAAACCAACAAACAAACAAACAAGAAGTGATTTTGCGATTCTGGTCGGTGTTGAATGTTTTTTCTTGTACGTGTCTGCACAGATCGTGAGTGGGTGATCCAAAATGGCCGTGGTGAATCAGCCGCAATCCGGACAGCTTCTTGTTCAGCTGGAGGGCCACAGGGACTGGTCTACGGGCCTATGCGGCTGTTTCACTGACTGCGGATCGTGTAAGAGGCCTTGTATTTTGAGTTCAGTCACTGATCAGGTGCTTGTCTGTGATCCTTTTTATCCACGATATTCAATAATATCAATTAGTTGTTTGTTTTTCATGACGGGATAACACCGCCGCCTCCTCCTCCACCCCCATCCAAAACACCCAACTATTTGAATACAGTTTGACTTAGGTTTTGTCTTGCTTTCATGCTACCCGTTTTTAAGAATCCAGGGTCAACGAATTGGGAAAAGCGTCTATGTCACTATCATTGTTGTTGCCGCCGTTGTTGTTATTATTATTGTTGTTCTTATTGTTTTTATTTTTTCATTTTTTTATTTTATTTTACTTCTTTTTTTCTTTTTTTTTACTTTTTTTTTTCTTTTTTTTTTTCTTTTTTTTTGGGGGGGGGGGGTAGTTTTTTTATAATAACAATGACATAGCATCGTTCAGAAATTTGATTGTGTGCTGTTATAATGGACAGTTGATTAAAGGATGTACAAACTTTCCAGTATTTAAAATTATGGTGTCTGTTCATGTATGTGTGCGTTTACGTTGTTTGTGGATGTAAGCTTGCATGTCAGTGTTTGATTGACAGTTATGAAATTGCCCACACGTACTGTTGTTCTTGTTATTATTATTATTATTATTATTATTATTATTATTATTATTATTATTCAGGCCTGTGCACCTACTGCTGTCTGCCCTGCATGATGTGTCGCTTGGCAAGCCGGCTCAACGAGTGCCCCCTCATGCCATACTGCGTGCCAGGGGGCGGCCTGATCGCCATGCGAACCAAAGTCAGGACCATGGGCGGTATCCAGGTGGGTGGTCAGTTCTGCGTAAGCGAAATATACCCCGGTCACCGCCAGTCTCGGTGGGAGTGGGGTTAAGTCTGGTGTTTTACACCGGCATTATTCCTTCCATCCCCTCAGTTACAGCTCCTCGATCATTGTTTACCGTCGTTTGGTAACTGGGCCTTAGACTGAAGCGCCATGTGTTTGACAAGTACTCGATGCTTTCTCTTTCCCTCTCGTTTTGTCTCACTTCAAGGTTGGACATTGGGGGGGGGGGGGGGGTTGCAACTTAATGCCACAGTTTTGTCACAACTGACTTCAGGACAGAGTTAAAAGGGAGGTTGCTAGGTTACTTCCGGTTCCCTTGCACTGCGAAACAGGAGCATCCATCAGTTCTGCTTATCAGTTGTCGGCCTTTTTCTGTCGGGAGTTGAGTTTGTTACTCTACCCGGCGCATGCAACTGACCCTCGGTTTGCCCCCCCCCCCACCCCCCCCCCCCCCCACCCCCATCACTGACTGACATGCTATACTGACAACTGACTGCAAAATTTCCTTGTTCACACACAAAATTAGGCTAGTGTAATCTTTGGTTGGAGTTGCGGAATAAGTTCGGCGCGGCCACGCATGGGCGGCCGTGAGTTATCAGTTAAAAAGCCTGTAAAAGTTTTAACTAAAGATGCTTTTCTTCTTATTATTTACCTTTCCTTCAGGGGTCCATCTGCAACGATTGCATGGCAACCACCTGCTGCGGGCCGTGTGTCGTCTGCCAGCTGTCACGTGAGATGGACAACATGGGGCTGTAGTCACGTGGTCTTGATCACATCAGCGGAGTAACCCTGATGCGGGGTTTCTCTGCGTTTCGGCAGCCGTCGGCCACGGAACAACACGACAATAATGTCATCATATCCTGATGGCCGTTCAATTTAAATCCCACTACAACTCATACCATGTAGTGCTGTCAGTTTTGAATATTATTGCCGCCTGTTTCAGTCTTTCCGATTCGAGTTACCTGCCTAATTCTAGCGACAGCACTGGCTAGTGGTGCCTGACTTGAGCTTTCAAAGTTCAGCTTTGTAAAATGATAGCTGTTATACTGACTGAAAACTACTTTCACTGATAGTAGGTCTACACTGGCACAGACTTGGCTTTCACTGACGCATTGCTCTGAACAGAACACACACACACACTCACACACACACACACACACACACACACACACACACACACACACACACACACACACACACTGCAGAGGCGCAAAAGTTACGTACGGAATATATGCACGGCCACATCACTGACTTCAGCGATGCCAAATGACGAGCCCCGGTGGTCCCCGGTGGCTCACGTCAGTCATTTAGCACGTAGATCACGAAGATCTGAAAGAAAAAAAAATCGTAATACACTGTCGTTCCTGACTTCATTTCTAATCATACGACCTAGAGCATAATCATCACTCGTACTTTAACATGATTTCGCTTTGATAAACTGTGATGAACACAAAGAGGAAAACGTATATCTTGTACAATTATGTCCAGATATGCTCAGTTTCACCCGGCCTAAAACATAAAAAAAACCAAAAAACAAAAAAAACTGATTTCCATTAAATCGTTATACCAGATTTCTGAAAGACATGTTTATATTTTGTTACATTTTACCCACCGTGTTTTTAGTTTCATTCAGTGACTCTGTGTCTGGATTTTTACAAAAATAAAATTCAAGTTTTGATTGATTACCTTTGGACGAGAATGATTGTGCACGATTCCATTGCGTGGATACACTCAGTCTTTCACAAACTGAATCAGTGCCTAATCGGCTTCTTTAAAAATTAGTAATTCAAGTGCATGCCTGCAGTGTACTGCGCTCACCACTGAGTTGCGCTGAACTACTGAGAACTGCATGTGTGTGTGTTTGTGTGACAGTGTGTGTGACGGTGTGTGTGACACTGAGTGTGCCATGGTGTGTGTGTGTGTGTGTGTGTGTGTGTGTGTGTGAGAGAGAGAGAGAGAGAGAGTTTTGGCCCTCAGTGAGGCCTTTCCCTCAAACAACCGCGATGTAAGACACAACTTGATACTGATAACAATTCCACAAAGACGGCCGCGCCGCATATTGAGTGAAGAGATGCCACCCTGGAGTCAGTCACCACCTGCATAATTACGCCAAACAAAAGTTGCCGTATCAGTTCCGCCGGGTGTCCCGGCGTCCGTCACTGTGACTGCGGCGGTGGAGGCCGGTGGCGGGGTGGCAGGGTGCTTGAGAGTGAAACGCCCTTTCCCACCACGTACTAGTACGGGTGGTTTATATCAAAGACGGGGAAACGACAAAAACTGACTTGAGGCCAGCTCAGACATTTGGCCCCTCAGTGACGGGTCACGGAGACTGGGAGACTGAGGAAAGCAGTACATGTATCCGTCCGGTGGCTACGTTGAAGACGTATTACTTCAGGGCCACTGAGTAATCAGCCGGGTATGCCATTGCCGGCAGCAGTTCAGTGACCACCGACTCTGTCAGCACAAGCGCAACTGACACTTTCAGTGACTACAAAGTACGGCTGCGGAATTTCCGAGTCAAAACCTGCTGACTGATCAGTCAGTTCAGGATTTTGCAAGTCGAAGTACCCAGACGGTACACACACACACACACACACACACACACACACACACACACACCGGCACACACACTGTACTCACTACTCAGTGTACCCTTAATTGCTAAAATTCAATCACTGAAGTTGATCCAGCCCGGCGCATCAGCCTTTTTACAAAATGACTGTCATGATAGCCGGACGGAGAACCGGCTGAAACTGACATGAAGGAAAAAATGGTGATCTCCGAGTCAGTGGTCTGAAAGATCATTATCAAGTTTACAGAGGCATTTACTGAACTCAGTGCCGATAACAGACTCAGTCAGTGATGTAACTGACCGGAGACCGGACACCGGCACTGATCATTACTGCAAATCAGCCGGTGCCACCGACGGGTTTTCACTTCACATCTGTACATGACTCTTACGTGTCTGCACTGCTCACTGACAGTCACACACACCGCACGCGCGCGCGCGCACGCACGGCGCACACACACACACACACACACACACTGACACCGTGACCGTACCGGCTGCCAAACTGACGGTCACTGACGCACGCGGCACACACCGCGTCAGTTACCGGCTCCCGCACGCACACGCTGACACTGACCGTGGCTGACGCACGCGCCGTACCGGCGACACACACGCGCACCCACTACACTGAGCCGGGCGCGTGCGCGCACACACACACACACGGCACATACACACACTGGCACACCGGCACACACACACACACACACACACACACACACACACCGTTCCGCGAAACACTTATTCTTCGCATGCTTATTCTTCGCTCTCGCGTGTATACTTAGATAGTTTTTGTCAGTTCGTGCCAGTGAGTTATCCCTTCATACAGACGATGCAATGCGGATCTGCCGCGCTGCAACTGATGACTGATGATCCACTGACCTACCGATTCCTCAGCTTGAGTCATCTGATCAGTGTAGAATAACACAGCTGCCGATTCGATGCGTTGCTTGTCTATTTTTCTAGGTAAACAATGCACGCGGCACACAAAACTCAGTTAATAATAATAATAATGTAGAGTACAGGCTGTTCAGTTCATGAGACAGGACTCATTTGCGCTAACACACACACACACACACACACACACACACACACACACACACCGTTCCGCAAAACACTTATTCTTCGCATGCTTATTCTTCGCTCTCGCATGTATACTTAGTTTCACACTGACACTGAACGTACGGGGCGGGGCATCGAGCGGTAGACTGAGCGGCGTTGACTCGAACTCGGCGACTTTCCATGCTCGAGTCGTGAATTTCATTGTCGACTGAGGCCAAATATTTTTTCTGGTCTTTTTCTTGCCCTGTCTTTCACATCACCCATATGTGGTGGAAAAGGACGTTAAACTCCCAGACACCCCCCTGACACAGATCGATTTGCACCCACCCCCTTGGATCGTCATAAGTCTGCGCATGCGCGCTAACGTGGCCTCTTTCTCGACGCCATCTTGAAGACGAGGTTTTTCGACTACGAGGTTTGTGACTCGTTTTCATATTCACGCACTGACTTCAAACGCTGCCACGCCTCAGTCGCGTCTTTGGGGCGTATTTCGGTCGCTTGTTTCGATGGCATGCATCAAATGCATCAGATTAGGACCTGACAAAGGCACTTTCTTGAAAATTATGTAGAAATATGTCGAAAGACCTTGACATTAAGCTTAAACAACCGTCGGCCTTACGATGTGGTTTTGTTTTCCGCAGCGCACTCCGCGGGAGGTGCACTTTCGCATATTTGTTCCGTCATCGCAACGTAAATTATTGATATGGTCAGCGGACTTTATAGTTGTTTTTTTAAACACACCTGAGTCGACCGGCGACTGACAGTGACATGTATACTTTTTTTTTCTCCCGAAGAAAGCTGTTGCTCGCTAATGAACGAAGCAGCACAGTTGATCTGTATACAAATAAACGTAGAACAGGTGGGCATGATCAGTGATGATTATTGTTTTCGGTTTGGTACAGACACTTAAAAAGTTTTTGAAGGAGGAATGCATGCTGTATCCGGCATGCATCCATGCATGCAAAGACAATAAATGAATAATTTATAATTAAACTCCCGTTAAATTAAAGCTATGAGGCAGTGACCGGTACAGCAGTAGGTGCCATTTGCACAAGGCTTGAGGTCCTTTTCCAGGTGATCACCCCCACCTCCTTCCCCTACCCACCACCAGCCACACAAATCTCATCTGTCTTCTCTCACTAGTCTCAGTTCTATTTTTATTTTCTCCCCATAGTTCTTGCAATTTGGTGGTGGTTTTCTTTCCCCTCCCCAAAGGCGCCATGACTGTACTGCATGGTAGTTTTTGCTGTGCCCTATAAATGGCCAGTCATCATCATAACCACCTGTTTGTGGCTTTGTTTATGGCCATGTGTGGTATTGTCATGAGATTAGTGCTGTGTCCTAGCACCAGGTAAAACAAATAGAATGCACTCACTCCAAACATCAATAACGTGTTAACTCGTGTGTAAGCTATCATTTTGCATTAGATGAGCAGTGTATGCATGTTACTATGAAGTAAAGAGGAAAAGAAATGAAGACCAGAAGTGAAAACTTTATAAACTAGTTCAAGATAACTTCATGGTATATATATATATGTCTAACAAAGAATTAATAACAGCACACTCGTGAGGCATGACGCACACTGGAAATGAACAAGATCTAGTGATTATCATGGAGACACCCATAACATACAGCACAGATGGATTCTATAGGAAAAGCATGGCAGTACATCAGCCATGGTGTTTGCACAGTATAGTCCACAGCAATATACAGCAAAGGTACAAAAAAATAAATTTGGTTTAGTTAAAAATAATACACTGACACTGAAAGATCTTCAAACCAAACGTCAAGTTACACTGTGGTGTTATAGATGCAGACCATTCCTTCAGCAGAATGACGAAAGACCATGCAGCAGCAACCAACAGTACTGACGTGAGTGTATCAACACAAGCAGCCGTACTTGTAACCCTGCCCAACACTACAGTAACAGCTGGCAATGGCACACAGACTGTGGAACTTGGCATCAAACAGGAGAGTGAAGAGGGAGCCACCACCGCTTCATGTGCATCAGATGTGTCAGGTATTCTCACACCTGGCTCATTATCTACTGGTAAGAAATGAAAATTACAATAAAGTGGTTGGTTTGCATCTTGCATCATACCAATGTTTATACTAAATTATAGTAATTTCATGTGTATACAGTGATGTGGCCAGCTCGGAGACTGGATGGGACAAAATGTCCTGAATCCAAACACTTGATAGGACATTTTGTCCTGGTTAAAAAAATTAATGGGACATGGAAACATCCAAAAAAAAAAAAAAATTTCAAGTTAAATTATTGTTCTAATTTAATACAACTTTTAAATAATAACAGAACACGATGTCATATTAACCAGGAGTTTTTAATAGACACCATTGACAAACTGATTTCATTTTCTAATCGAGACTTCAAAATGGCAGAACAATATTGAATAAAATGAAGAATTTGTTGTAATTAACTGATTGTTTCATATAAATTTAAAATATAAAGACAACACTGTCAGAATAGAGAATGTATTCATGAGTGTGTTAGAAGGGTCTCTTTCTCAGTTCTCTGTTTTACCACATTCACCCCTGCTGACACCTGCTGTCCGTCCATGCTAAAAGCATGGACAGCAGGCATCATCAGAGGTAAATGAGCTAAAGTGGCCCTGTGTCTGTTTCTCTCCCTTAGTTAACTGAAACACATGATGCCTATGAATCCCTCTCAGATCCGAGCACACATTTCTGACACAAGACTTCCTTAGAAATCTTTTGTCAGTAATGTGTTCTTCGACGGGAAAGGGCTAAAGACTTTCAGCTTCTCTCACTTCACCCCTTGACTGCCAAGGCATGGAAGTGGCCATGCATTTGCATGGCCACTACCCTGCCTTGGCAGTCAGTTATCAGCAAGTCTCTGTGGCCATAGAGATCCACTGGCGCAAGAGTTGAAGCAGCCAAACAACAATTCAGGAAGAAGAGCTTGTGGTCTCCAACTGTGATGCCGATGTTTTTGATTTGTACAACCTCCTCTCTCTCTTTTGTTTCCATCGCTTCATAATACCCTTGCCGCTTGTAATATTGCATGCTCCTCTCGGGTAAGCTGCCTTTTTTCAGCGTGCATCCGATTTTGTACCTGCATCGGCGTCTGCAGGGTCCGAGAGCGCGAACTTACGGAGATTCCCGCACCCCCTTGTGAAGGAGTTTTTGGCTACACCGTCCTTCATGCACACACTGCAAAACATGGTCTGCGTTTTTTCATTGTAAACCAACCATGGAAATACTTTGAACCAACTGGATACTAGTTGTCGAGCGGGGGTCTTGGTACTTTCGTTTTCAACATCTTTCGATTTTGGGCTCATGCGATGGGGGACTAGGAGTGCCACCCGGTGCCTCCGAACTGAGAGGAAGCTCTTCACTACCCCCCTCCATCGGGTCATCCGCGTTAGAAGCGCTTGCGGATTGAGAAACATTGCTCTTTTTGAACATAGCCGTCAAAAATGACTGACCTTTTCCGGGCATGGGTCTTGTTTTGGGTGGCCTAGTGTATAAGATGGTAAACTTTCAGCACGGTCTCAAACTCGCTTCTCAGTCGGCAGCAGACGACAACAATACGCAAATACCGTTGACGTCACAGAAAAGTGAGCGCTTTTGCCGGTAACGGAATTTGATTGGCCGAGCGGTTCAAGCTGACGACAAGAAGTTACTAAAAATAACAGTGACACAGTTTCGCCTCGAAGCCAGACGCCGAATCTATGGGCAGTGGTAGGCCTATCTGTTCGGTGACTATCGCATTTTCGCATCGTTGAAAGAGTAATGCTGCTTGCCATGAAACTCTAATGGCATGACCGAGCCAAACATGAATGAATGGGACAATGTCCGCCAGCATTGTGAATCAGTGGGACAAATGTCCTAGCTGGGGTGCAAACGATGGGACATTTCCCATTTTGATCGGTCTCTGTCCGATGTCCGAGCCCTGGCCACATCACTGTGTATATATATATTACCTATTCCTCCAAACTGACAACTGTTGGGTCACCTTCTTACTGAATTCAGTGTGATGTTACCACATGCCGTGGTGTAAGTACTTTGTGACCACCCTATTTTTTGATGGATTAAGAAAAACAATGGACAACCAATACGCTCTTGCATGATGTGTGTACCAGCTTATTTCCTCTGCGAAAGTATGGCCACCAGGCAAGCATATCTGATACTGTAGAAGTTACTGGAAGAAAGATACTCCTTAATAATGTTCTTCACATGTAGCTTTGTATGGTGCAGATCTATGTACAGTGATCTGGTGTTTCCTCTTCCTGGGATCAGTGATCAGTGTTAAAAAAAGGGAGAGAGGACAAGGTGTGGGGTGTGTTCACAGTAACTTAGTGTCATTGGTCTCTTGCAGTAAGGGCCACCCATGCAACCCTCCAGTCATTGCTTGCTGCACCGATCTCTGCTGCTCGGGTCATCACTCAGCCAGAGACCATCCAGGTCATCACCTTGCCGACGACCTCTGACCTCATCACCACCAGTCAGCCTGATGGCGCGGGAAGAGTGTGGCAGGTTGTCCCAAGTATCGGCAATCCAGAAATCGCAACCATTATTGCTGTGGCAGACCCGTCTGAGCTCATACAGGCAACTAAAACAGATCTTGGGGGTGCGTTCAGTATCAGTGGCAGCTGGTTTTCTCCACCATCTCGGCAGAATTAACATACAAAGAACAATTAAACTCTGTATTTATAGTGTTGCCTAAAAAGCATTACAGAAAGCTGTCGGTCTGCATTCTAGCCAATGATTTCATCCCTAACTGTGTGAGTGTGTCCTTATTCATGTAATATGGCTATAGACGTAGTTACTGAGGTGTTTTTTTTTCAACTGATTTCTACATTTTTCACAACAGAAGGTATCGACCTTGACATTCATGAGGCAAGCGGTGACCTGTCCGTTGCAACAGCAGATGGCATGGCAGCCATTTTGATGCCCCCACCCCCTGCGCCCACCAGTGCTGTCCTGCAGAACTGTCCTCTTTGGGCCACACGCCTGCAGAACTGTGAGGTCAGTTGTCATACCTGAGACGTACATTCAGCTTATTTATACATGCACCACTCTACTATTACTAAACCTGGGCTGTCAGCGATCGTCAAATGCGCTCGCCCGCTTGCTTTCGCTACCAAATTTACCGTCGGGCGAGTGAAAGCTCCGGTAGCGGTAGCCCGAATGGTGAGCAGGAATTCTGAGATGAATCAGAACCTAGCAGCCACTCCGGCTTCCAGAATTTTTTTCGGGCTACCAGTTTTGTTCAGGGCGGTAGCCCGAATGGCTACCATGGTCCTGACACATTTGACGATCGCTGGGCGGTCTGAATGATTGGCCAGATCTGTTGTGGGCACTAGGCTTCACAAATTTTCTGCCAATCCCACAGTAAGGTAAAGGTAGATATGTACTCTTTCTGGATGATTCTTTTATGTTCTCAGTCAAGTTGTGAATGTCAGTCTCAAATTTTTTTTTTTTTTTTTTGCTTTTTCATTTTGGCAGAAAATAGGGGAGAGTTACCGTGGATACGTTGAGAGCGAGGTGCAGCTTGACCTGCTCCTGACATACCACAAGCAGCAGACACAAAGTTTCTGGGGCACACGACAGTCGCCCAGCCCCGCCAAGCCCTCAACTCGACTCATGTGGAAGTCCCAATACGTGCCATTTGATGGCATACCTTTTGTAAACATAGGTGAGTGTATGGGAATCCACCAGGTGAGCTTTAGTAGTGCTTCAGCAGCTTGCTTGATGCAGTGTTCATGTCCAGCTGTCAAAGATTAAGCCCGTTCTTAACCGGGCGAACCACTAGTCCGGCGAACTTGTTCTGCTCACTGTGTATTGTATACAAATAGGGCGAGCGCGCACACGTACGTAGTTCCAGAGGTTCGGCCGAACTAGTTCTCTTTCTGAACCGACCGTTAATGATATGCATACGTCATCGCCCGAACAAGGCGAGAGTTGAGACACTGGCAATCGTAAACAACCAAAATGGCCGCCTTCGTAGATCGAGACGACGAGGCATTTGCGGTAGTTATCGTTTTGAGTGCACTCTTGGGAGCCGAGGAAAAGGAGAAAAGAGCGCAAGAGAGGGAAATGTCAAGTGAGTCGATAGCCGCCATGTCGTTCGCCATTTTCCTCAACTTTGTACATGCGCACAACAGCTCTCCCCGAGCAACCAATCAGAGCGCAGGATCGGCCAAAGGATCGCGAGGGTTCCCACGACACGCTGTGCAGACCTCAAACCTAGTTCGGCGAACCTTTCGAACCAGGGTTTGAGAAGAAGGGTTCAGCCGGTTAAGAAACAACGTGCGCGAATCTAGTTGGCCGTACTCTTCGAACCTAGTTCGCGAACCAAAAGTTCGCCCGGTTAAGAACGGCCTTTAGCACCAAAAAGTCTGTTTGCAATCATGTAGAGCACACTGTCAGGACAGATGTAACTGCTTGACAAATGGGATTTACATCATAAAAATAATATGACTTTATGAGAAAGGCTTCTAGATCTGGTAGCAATCTTTTTAAAGGGACAAGCTTTGCTCAGTTGCTGATGCGATGTAAGCTGTGGGAAGTGTGTTGAGGTAGTCGTGTACAAAAGTGGAGCCAGTTGCTGGTGGACAGCAGCAAAGTTAATAAAACGGCATAGAATTATTGGCCGTTAGTTGTGTTTGCCATGTATTTATGGTACATGTAGCATTTTAGCAGTGTAGAAGTATAGCTCGCCTTGGAAATCGGAAAAGAATACTTTCTGTGTTTTAACAGGGAGCAGAGCGGTTGTGATGGAATGTCAGTATGGTCCAAGAAGAAAAGGCAACGCCCACAAGCGTTACCATGATGGCTCGCAGGCTAATGTATACAGGCAGACATGTCCAGCCAGGTAGGCTTCCATTAGCTACACAGCAGAGTTTAACAGCTTGGGCACAAACAAAAATTCCAGCTGGGTGTTTTCTTTTCTCAGATTAAAAACTTAGTTACAGTTACTTTTGACGCATTGATTCTGACTGTAAATAGTGTAATACAGTCAAACTTGTGTTGTAGGCCTGCATAAGGTAACACCCTGTCAAAGGATTTTGCCAATTCCATTTCCAGGCATGTAGTCTTTTACCTACCGCGGCCACCTGTAATGTTTGCTTGGTTAAGTGGCTACAGCACCATTGATTTGATAACCTCTTAATGATAATAATAATGAGTATTGTATAGGCGCTTTACCCAATATCATGAATCAGCTCAAAGCGCCACAAACTGAACCCAACACGCACGCTCACGTGAATCACACACATTCTCTCACACACTGGACATAAACACATTACAATCACATGGTGCGAAGGGTCAGCTCAGCTATTTAAGTTTCAGAATTTAGAATTGCATTTATTTTTCAAATTTTTGTGGAGTGAACATTTCCAAAGCAGAGGGGGAGGAAGCCGGAGTACCTGGAGAGAACCCCCCCGACGATCGGCCCAAATGATCGGTGCCACATACAAGAAGGAAAAGTTTGTTGCCCCGAGTGGGACTCGAACCCCTGACCTCTCGCATTGGTGACAGGTCTCTTAACCACCAGACCACCGATCGCTTTTACCATTTGATGGTTTAAGTTTTAACCATCAGTTTGTCTTAGGGTGCCACTTTGGACAGGTTTGCCTATGCCTTTGGTAACGATCGACTGTTCATCACCTCTACCAAACATCACACTAGACGTGAACTTTTTTCTGCTCCCTACATCCACTGTGATGGAGAGTGAGAGTGGTTCTTATGTTTTATTTATGATAATTTTACTGTTTGGAGAATCATTAAAAACATAACAATGTTTTAGATTTTTATGACAATTTCACTGTGGTAATGGTGAAGGCTGTAGATTTATAACACCCAGTGGAGTGTTCTGAAAGACAAGAAAACTTTGTCATTCATCTGTACCACCACACATTAAAATTACCTGTCTGCAATCTTTGTGTGCAGGATATACATCAAAAAGGTGCGCAAGTTTCCAGAGTATGCAGTGGATTTGCGACAAGACAAGAAACTACTGCGCATAGCCATGGACAAAGCTTTTCATGAACTCCGAGAGCGGCAGCTGGATGGTTGGGGTCAAGAAAGGTAATGTCACTGCAGTTGTGTAACCAAGTAAAAACTACTGACTTGAACGAAAGATTTTTAAGGAACAACACATTTGTTGCCTAGACAACCTTTACTGTCATGGACAGTTCTCTAGCGTTTTGTGTAGCACTGCAGACAGCTAACAGATGTGTTCCACTAGATCAGTGAAGCAACTTTATGTTTTTTAAAAAAAATCAGAGTCAAGAAAACTCTGTAGCACTCTTAATCAAGTTAATGCACACAGGGTAGGCAATTTGCACACTTGACATCATGTCGTCAATCAACACCGCAGTTACTCCAGAAGAAAACTGCATGGGCAATTGGAGTTAACTTGCGCAACACGTGAAACGCTCTTCATTCCATTTTTAATTTCAAGTTTGGTTTATGTTCTCAAATGTAAATGTGTCAGCTGGTCAGGTGCACCAGTTTGTCCATTCACAGAGGGTGTATGATACTTCACATGTTTCAGATACTATGTTCAGCTGCCAACGGAAAAAGCCCACGAGTTTCATGACGATGGCGCTGGTGGAACAGACAAGAAAGACACACTCAGCCTTGAGGGGGAGATGATTAATGGGGAGGATGGGGAGATCGAAGACGTGCGGCTTCACCCTAAAGTGGCCCAGAAGATTCGCAGTCTGGTCTCAGGAGGAGAGACTAGGGTTTATGCTATACGTCGCCAACTCAGGTAGGCGAACGATGTGGGTTTCCAGTCCTCAACAAAATCCCATGTGTGTTGTCTGCTACTTTGCAATAGTTGTCTCCCCTCTCATGATTATGATGTGTTGATATTTTTCTGTGTGTGAGTAGATGAATATGACTGACACAATCTTGCATGTTCAGTTGAGCTTTCAATGTGCTGACTGAGTTTAAGTGGAGCAGCCAGCAAAAGTGCCCTTGTTAATCATGATTATTTGATTATTGTGATATCCGTTTTTTTATGGAATTGATCTGCAATCTCCAGATGATTACTCTGACTACTTTGTTTTCAGGGCCTACGTTCTGCGAGAGTTGTTTGCTGGTACAGACACCGTACCTGAGCGACATGACTTGACCTTGTTCCCCACAGTCAACGACCTCAAGAACCACATCCACCAAGCCCTCAAGGACATCGAGAACGGTTCCTTGCCATTGACAGCATCCACAGTAAGAATTTATCTGTAGTTGGACTTGTTGTATTTCTGTATCGAGTTCACTTGTAGATCCACATCTTGTCTGGTATTTTCATTCACTTGATTAAATGGAAGTCCATTTCTCTTAGTGCTTGGCTTGCAAGAGGTGATGATACTGATACACTGTCTACAGCAAAAGAGTAGCTGCAAGAGTCAAAAGAAAACTTGTGAAGGATCCCGGTGTGTCTTCATGTGTATTTTGCTGCACAGACAAAAATGACAAAGAGGTTTGTGTGTTTTGGTTTTGTTCATTACAAAAACTAGAACTAAGTGTCGGGCATTTTCGGAGGCTTGCGCTACTGCATGTAGTACTGCAGCATGCACCTCATCGGTGAGATGTTTTATCAGTGGTTGCTACATGACCATTTATTGTTAAAGGTGAATGTGGAGATCCTGCCAGGTGAGGGTAATGTCGGCGCTGGTGACATGGAGGAAGGGGAGGACAGGTTGTCAGCATTGCTGGAAAGGGGCATTACTGCATCACTACCTATGCCTGAAACCGTCACAGTCACATTAACTCAAAACCCTGATGAAGGTCATTCTCTCTCTCTCTCTCTCTCTCTCTCTCTCTCTCTCTCTCTCTCTCTCTCTCCTCTGATTGGTTGATTGGCTTAGTCTGGGTTTGAATTTTTTTGCTTTTTATTTTCTTGATCTTATATGTTAGTTGTATTTTCCAAAAGCAAAAAAGTATAAAAAGAGTATGTAATGGTCGATTTTTTATTTTTAGATTCTCACAGAATCTCTTTACCCTGTGTTTGAAAAGGCCTTTGTAGACTGTTAATCGAGTAATGCTTCAATCTGAAGTCAGTGGCAGTCATAATTACAGGGACATATTCAGTGTAATAAAAATATCTTTTGTTTGCTTCTTCTCCCAGATGGGCACCATGTGATATCCCGTATTGAAACACATTTGAGTGACGGCACAACGCAAGTCAGCACCACACTGACACCAGAAACAGCACGGCTACTGTCCAAGCTTCACCCGGGTCTGTTCCCCTCTGACAGTCTCTTGCAGGTTGGTAGCTCACTCTGTTGCTCCTCTAGTACTTTACTGGTGTTTAACTCTTTGACATCGCGAGCTTGGCCAGTGACCTACTTCCCTGCTGACGCGCATACAGCTGCTGGCCGTTTAGAATGACGCGAATCGGTTCGCGGCTTGGTGCCTACGGCTGTTGAGAGTGACGCGAGCCGGTTCGCGTCCCGATGCGTAAAGGTTAAAGTCCGTTTCAACAATACTTGTATCAGAACTGATTAAGACGTGTTTAATCTCATCTTTTAATGGAGGAATTCAGTATTGATGACTTTCTAAAACAAAACAGCAAACTGTCAGTGCTAACATTCTGAATACGTCTGATATCACAAAAAACTACGCAATGCCATGTGAATATTTTTCATTTGTGAATCGCTGTTGCGAAGGTTGCTTTAATTGAAATTTATATTGAGCATGTCACAAGTATGTCTTGTTTATGCTCAGACTAATTATCTGTACTTCCTCCAATGCAACAACATATATCTGTATAAGCCAGTATTTGACTAGCATGTTGTCTTTTACAGTTGACCAGCCTAGAAAAAAAGAGATGTAATACATCTGATTTGACAGAGCTGATGTCATATATCACTGATGCATTTGCATATGCTTGTACATGTATTTCATACCAAACTGCAGCAAACAGAAGTTCAGGGATTTTTGTTGGTGGTGGTGGTGTTTTGTTTTGTTTTGGGGTGGTGGTGGTTGTTTTTCCACTGGGATTGATTGTTATTGATACCTGCATGCTGATTTTCTGTGAATTTCATTTTATACTTTCAGTTGGGTACTGCACCATCCCAGACAAGCGCAGAGGAGCCTGAGCCTACGCCGTCATTGAATGTCGGTGTTGACTCTAGCAGTACACTTACAAACAACTCACAAAATACAGCACCAGGTCTGCCAGCTGGGGGAGAAGCAGATGTGATCGAGGGGTCAGCAGAGGTCATGCAGATTGTCAACCCTGATGAAGCTTGCACGCAGATCTTACCTGCTGCTGCTGTTGAAACAGAAGTTCCTGTTCAGGTAAGACTGTTCAGACTAACCAAAGAAGACTCAAATTTTTACGCAGACATTTGCCTTTCGCAGCCAGTTGTTTCAACATTCTGCCCATGTCAACTCGAAGGAGGTCTTGCAGAGAAAAGTGTTTGTTTGAAAGTGGTATGACCGTAGGAAATTCCTTGCATTGAACTTAAGTTTATTTTTTTACACACAGATTGCAGTTACGGAAGAGGATGGGGTGATTGTGGCACAAGGTGTTGGGGCAACCGAAGGAAAAGGAGAGGAGGTTCTTGTTGGGGATACAGAAATGATCACCATATCAATGACAGGTGTGCCCCTCGTAACTTTACCAGATGTTACAGCATTAGCTAACTTAAGGTGTTGTACAGGAGTTCCACCTTTGTTCATCTACATGGTGTTTGGCCTCCCAGCAGTTCTTCATGAATGCTAGAGATAAAGATGAATTATATGCCAGTTCTGTAGTGTGGTGCTTGAGGCTGCTTGCTAAGCCTGCATGAAGCCCAGACAACTGTTTACTACGATGTTAGGCCCCAGATGGCGTTGGGTGGTACTGTAGGTCACCATTGTAAAAACTGGAGGAAAACTTGAAGCTACACTGCTCCTTATTATATGTGCATTCGTTTATGCAGAGATTTCAGAATCTGACGCAGAGATTTTGGGGTTGTATGTCATTGGTTTTATAAAATGACCGTCTAACTTTAAGAGCGGGTTAAAGTGACCCTCAGCTTGAAAGCTGTAAGCAACACTGAGCTACAGAAGCATGATAACTATTCTCCTGAGGCTGTTTACACACATGGCATTGCATCCTTCTCTTCACATCAGTCTTGTCCTGTTGAGTTTTGCCTGACGGTATCAAAGTGACAGTGGAACTGGAAGTGTGTGCAAAGACTTTACGTACATGTTTTATTTTTGTTTTTTCCCCAGATGACAGTCAGCTAGTGCTTGCTGCGCCAGTAACAGAGGGATTTGAAACACAGTAACTGCAGGCGACATGCACCAAACCTGACGTAACACTAACAGAGGGATTTGAAACACAGTGACTGCAGGCAACATGCACCAAACCTGACGTAACACTAACAGAGGGATTTGAAACACAGTAACTGCAGGCAACATGCACCAAACCTGACGTAACACTAACAGAGGGATTTGAAACACAGTAACTGCAGGCAACATGCACCAAACCTGACGTAACACTAACAGAGGGATTTGAAACACAGTGACTGCGGTCGACATGCACCAAACCTGACATAACAGTTACAGAGGGATTGGAAACACAGTGACTGCAGGTGACATGCACCAAACCTGACATAACAGGGTGATTTGAAACACAGTGACTGCGAGTGACGTGCGCCAGACCTGATGTAACACCAACAGAGGGATTTTAAACACAGTGACTGCAGTCGACATGCACCAAGCCTGACGTAACAGGGATTGGAAACACAGTGACTGCAGGCAACAAGCACCAAACCTGATGTAACAGAGGGATTGGAAACACAGTGACAGCAGGCAACAAGCACCAAACCTGACGTAACAGAGGGCTTGGAAACACGATGACTGCAGGCGACAAGAACCAAACCTGGCGTAACAGAGGGATTTGAAACAGTGACTGCAGGCAACAAGCACCAAACCTGACGTTACAGAGGGCTTGGAAACACAGTGACTGCAGGCGACAAGCACCAAACCTGACGTAAAAGAGGGATTGGAAACACGGTGACTACAGGCAACATGCACCAAACTTGACTTAACACAGGGATTGGAAACACGGTGACTGCAGGTGACAAGAACCAAACCTGACTTAGCAGAGGGATTGGAAACACAGTGACTGCAGGCGACAAGCACCAAACCTGACGTAACAGAGGGATTTGAAACACAGTGACTGCAGGCAACCTGCACCAAACCTGACGACCGAGAGATTGGAAACACAGTGACAGAGGGTGACATGCACGATACCTGGCATAGCGGAGAACAACAGCTGGTAAAAAGGTTGAGGAAAAGAATAAGCGCAAATCATCTTCAGTGTGACACGGTCCTTACAAGCCAGAAACATGGACAGCAACAGAATTGTTTGTATTATTCTTAACTCAGGTTTGTGCAGTGGATTTGCTGACCTAGGGCTCACACACCTGTCCCCATTATTTATTCATATGGTATAGCATGTGTTGGATTCCCTAGATAAAATGTTTGCAGACCCAAGACAAAACCCATCGTGTGGTACATTGTACTTTGATGGTACTCCTACCAGGGATCGATTTTCTCGCGCGCCGTGCGACTATGTCTCATATTTTGATAAAATGTCGCATAGAAAATTTCGCAAAATGCGTCATATGTCGCACGAACATGACATCACAAGCGCACTTGACAACGCGAAGCAGAGATGCGCTGTCCGTGTCAGTCAGAGAGTCTGTTACACTAATCTAATTTTAGTGATGAGGCTTACTTATCCCGCTCACCGCGCGCGCTGCCATGAACTCTCGCTCGAAAGAGTTGCAAAAAATATTGGCGCGTTTTCTCAGTTCTGCGATCGAGAGGTCCTTTTCCGTTCACCTGAACCTGAACGTCACTGCACTTAGCCTAGTAGGAACAGGATCTCGGCACAGACATGTGACAGAGTGATGCGGGTGAACTTGATTGTCTCAAAGAAAATGAAAATGTCTCATAAAAATGACTGGTCAAGGAGACAATGTCTCATTGGCATTTTTGAGTAAATCCATCCCTGTCCTACTCATAGTAGTACATGTGTTTGGTTTCACTGTCACACACGTTTGGTTCATATCTTTTTCTGGTTGGTAGCTGTCAGTTCTGTTTTCATGGTATCACTATCAGTATCATTTTTCACTAAGTCTTGTTTCTTGTTTGATTCTTGGGGCAGTTGTTTCTGCTTTTATTTTCAGGACATGTTAAGGGGCTTATGCTGTTTTCGTGGTATCTATCGTCACATCGCTTAGACACCTGGACAGTGTAATGCTGGCACTAAGCAGAAGCAGACTAAGCAGTGATCATTTTATGTCCGCGCCTTGCGCCATTGGCGCATAAGTAAAACAAATGACCCATAAAAATCTTAAGCTGTGCGCCGATCGGCGCATCGTTATAACTTTAAAAGTTTCGACACAGAGAGCTGTGCGCTCACAGTCTGAAGACTCCGCAACAAAATTCGTCTGCTACCCAGTGATAGCTATTGTTACGTAAAATCTCATTGGATGAGACTACAATCAGGTGGTCTGGTCTGCCCAATCAGAAGCAATCGTTCGTCTACCCCAGAGCCTCGTTTTGGAGCGCTTTTCATACGCGAAAAGTTGTGTGCCGAACAGGAGAATTTTCCACAAACATTAAGGTGACCCCCAATTACTCAGAGTTTATATAATTTAAATTAGGTGCTTTTTCATATGTTCGGTTCCGTTTTAGAATGACCCATAAAATTTGGAAATGGTCCATAGAAGTTGGTCACAGTGGGCCCTTTCACCCATAGATTTTCAACAAAAAATGATCACTGACTCAGTGATGCGACAACCACACTGAGCGCTCCAGTAGTGTAACAACAGTCAGTGAATTTGAATGTTCAGCTGCCTGCGCAAAGTGTGTAAACATCAGTGTGTCATGTCAAGAGCTGTACTAATCATCAAGATGAGAGTATTTCAAGCATACAGGCACACTCAGGAGCAAAACTCTTCCAAAACATAGTATTCTTAGCAAAGATTGAATTAGCCCGTTTATAGTTCTTTTCTTTGTAAATACATTTACATTGGTGGTTTTACATCGGTTGGCAAGCCAGGTTTTGCACAATTGTGTCTGTATTGTGCTATACCCTGAGCTGAATACTTGAAGGCAAAAAACTGTGCAATAATTCTTATGAATTATGATAGCTTTAGTGCGTATGCAAATGCAACATGCATGCATACACGTGCACATTTTTTATGTTTAAGGTAATGATTATATGTGTGAAGTATTTATTGCATTTTGTGATCAGTTGTTGAGTTGATGAACGTAAGTGTGGAGGTGTTGACTGACTTGACCAGTATTTATCGTGTCAGATGTGCGTGAGAGAATGGACATGTAGCGAGGTTGACTGTCAGACTTTGTTCACTTTCATTGTCTGGTTGTGTGTTACTGATTTATTGTTCACATGCTGTCCACAGGTAGTGTCCTATTTGCGCTCATTGCGGCAGTGCAAATTGTTTTCTGTGAAACTTCATTTCTGGACTGCCATGTATGGATGTAAAAATGTGTGTGTGTGTGTGTGTGGGTGGGTGTGTGTCCGCGCGCGCGAGTGTGGGTGTGTAAGAGAGAGACTTGCAACAGAGAGAGTGTTGAAAATAAAGTTGGCAGTGTAAACATGTGTACTTGTGTGGTTTATTCTTTCGACAAGTAACCAGAATATTGCTTATTTTGCATGTTGAGAAGGTGGAGTTTGTTCTGCGCTGAGGCATGGGCCTTTTCTATGTAGTACTGGCTGCAGTGACACCACTATCACTTGCAGTCAAAAGTCTGAAAGTACAGTAACAATCTCCTCTAATGGAGAAGCAGCTGATGCAATGTACTCCATTTCAAGTCGCGCGTTTTTGGTGCCTGAGATCATGTATCATTGAGTTGGATGTGTTTGTGAGTATCCTGTCGGATCTGTTTGTATTCTGTCATCAAGTGTTTGGCGTCACTGGCCGTTTTAGTTGCACGTTGACTGGATTTGCAAGCGTTGTTTTCTGATAAACACACGAGCAGACCGGGCAGGTATTTCAGCGACAGAGGCTGCAGTTGGAAATAGGACAGGCGAGTCATTTTGTTAAGGAAATATTCGAATAAAAAACAAAAATACCGGGAAAAAAACAACACCGGAATTCTTTGATAAAGTACTGTACAATGCAAGGATTAGCACCCAAAGATTTTCTGGAATGCACGCTGTCAGACTACCCCCAAGGGACCGGGCGCCTTCTGTCTGGGAGGGGGAGCCGTGATAGCCGAATGGTAGAACGTTGGACTTTCAATGCTCGGGTCGTACGTGAGTTCGAATCCCGGCTGGGCCCAAATATTTCTGCTGGCTTCTGTCTCGTTGCCCCGTCTTTGATATCGCCCATACGTGGTGGAAGAGGACGTTAAACTTCCACCTACCCCCCCCCCCCCCCCCTCCTCCCCTTCCTCCGTGTCTGGCTGTCGGTTACGCACCTTCAAAAATAACCTAATATGGACCTGTAAGCGTTCCGTGACCTGGTCACCCCGTTGGACTCATTTGCACAAACATGGGATTCTCTGAGGTTTAGGACACGAGAAAGAAAAAGTCGGCACCTGGTTGATTCCGAACACAAACTGGGGCACAAAAACAACGCCTGCGTCCACCTACTCTCACCTAAATAAATGCGTAGGTGAGATGATCTAGGTATATACGTTTGAACACAGAGTGGCTGAGATAAAATATGTCCGCAGTTTACGGATGAAAGTTTGAACCCGCCTCCAGTAACGACCACAGGAACTTCACTAACGCTGGCGGATGAATAGTTTGGCATGATACTTGATAGCCGGAGAACCACGGCCGACAAAACAAGGAGGAATGGCCCCATCCCATAAAGTTGTTTCTCCAATTTTGTGCTATTTTGTTGTTATTGTTGCCGGTGTTTTTTGGTTTGTTTAGTTTTTCTTTCTTTCTTTCTTTCCGATAGAGGATGCTTGTGTATGTCTTGTGATTTCCCTGCTGCTTTTGTGACTTCCCTGGCCGAATTAATTTTTACATGAAATCTGGAAGATCTAGAGAGCTGGTGAAACAAGGACTTGAATACACCCCCGCTCGCGTAACTCGAACGCGGATATGCGGCTGTGTCAAACCAAAACAAAAAACAAAAATCCCCGGCGGAACCCCTTCTTTGTAAGACTAATTTTACTTCGGATAAGTCGAAATTTGAAAAAAACGTAACTAAGTCGAAACATGCTTAAGTCAAACAATTTTTTGTTTGCTGACTACGGGTAAGTCGAATTCCTGTGTTCATATAGGCGTGTAACAAGTGAAAACTGACACACTACTTTAGGGTTTTTTTTTTTTTTGTTTTTTTAATACGGAAAATTAATCACTTGTTTTAAAGGAAAATTTGTTCTCCTCATTCTCTTTTTCCTAAACTTTCAATCGTTGTCTTCTCTTGTCATTTTGTTATCATCGTATAGTGAGTGCCAGCTAGTGGTTAGCATCACAATATACCGCTGTGCATAAAATTATGCACACATGTTGCTCACAGATTGTGAGTTTTTAAGTTGTTTCTCTATAGAGAAACAACTTCATGGGGTGGGGCAGATTTTGCTGCGCGCAGCTGCAAGTTGTCAGTGGTACAAAACAAGGCTGTGACGTTTCTCCAGACGATACATACTTTCGCGCACACTGTGACCTAACCAAATCTGCGTCATAGACACTTGACGTTCACACTATGCTGCTGCATTCTTTTTGGCGGGAGTTGTGAGACGTGTGTGTGTGTGGACGGATGTAATGATGGCTATCTCCTAAACCACCTCGTTGGAGGGCTTTTTACTTTGAGATAAACTGGGAATTCACCTTCTGCAGACCTACCTTTCACGATTTTTATCCTGCCGCATTTTCAGAAGAGTTATCGCCGATTAAAAAAAAATCGGTCATGTTACGAATTTTTTCGAAAAAGTTGTTCAAATTCCTTCATTTTCTAGACTTTGGAAGTTCACCCAATTACACTGATGTATTCGTGCTATAGCTCTGACCGGTTTTGTGTTTAAAAAAAAAAAAAAAAAATCCGAGGTAGGGGTGGTTTTCCGCACATAAGACCAAATATCTATGAAAAGACTACTGCAAATTACTGATCATCCCGGCGTCTTTGTCTAGTGTGACAACTGCACATATGACAGGAACTACTACACCACCTGAGTACTTTTCAGAAACTATTTCACATGGCAGATTTTTATGAAACAAATAGGAGTTCCGTTACCTAACTTCCTAAGCTTGCCCATGCTTGACTATCGCACACGCACACGCACACACACACACAGTCTAATTGTATCACACACACACACACACACAGAGTCTAATTGTATCTATGATTTAAAAAAAAATTCATGAATTTTACCGTTTATTTCGGATAGTGTTATTTCCATCAATCATGTGAATCAATGTGCCTAAAATCGGTTTTCATTTATCAATGGAACTGAAATCAATAAAAAAAAAATAATCTTGGCATTTCATTAAAATTCAGAGAAGTAATCCATACCATGTATATATGTCCTGCAACCTTTATTAATTTAAACAAATAAGGCAACAACTACATTTCAATATTCACCCCCAGCATCACAAAATCATGCCTTACCTTGACCCAAACCCTGCTCATACAGCCTAACCCTAACCTAAGCCGAATTCATAATCCTTAGCGTGTGGCGACTCCTATGGCCGTGGCGTATGGCAAGTTGGTTTTGTTTCGAGTTACCCCACTGGGAATACAGGTCAACTGTAAGAAACATACACACAAAGGCGCACACGCACACGAGGGGATGGGAGTGTGTGGGGGGGGGGGGGGTGGCACCGGGAGACGTACATAGGGGGTCGGTGTAAAGTTGTTCTCGATAGAGAAACAACTTAAAAACGAGCTCACGTAGCTGTCTTCAGGGGAGAATGAGAGTGGAGTTTTCAAATGCATGTAATCAAGTTTCAGCTCATACGAGCATGGTTTCAGTCCTAAGAATTTAGATCTAGTTCTCCTGCAGTTGTTTGCAAATGTCAGAAGTATTTTTTTCCTTTGTCAGTGCAGCCTTTTCTACAGTTGCCAGAGCTAGAGTCGGCAGGACTGCCCACAGGTGTCCGCCACTTATTCAGTATGTAACATTGCTGCGCGCACGCACCTGCCGGGACTGACTCGGACTGAAGCTGGCGTCAGGTCGTGTGGATTAGACGCATTCGAACCTGACAAACGTATTGAAGGCTTTAAGCTGACTACATTTGAAGATCAGATCTGAGCAGTCATTTTCAAAGAAGCAGACGTTCTGTTTCAGCGAAGCCTAGTGAAACATGACAGGTCTCTGTTCTAATGTACAGGTATTAATTTTTGTTGTTGTGTTTGTTGTGTAATGTCATTGTTGTCCCTTTCACTTCGTCAATTCCTCCACATCCCGATTTGGGAGAAAGGAATAAAAAAAAAAAAAAAACGTTTTGACTTTGACTTTGACTGTTGGACACTAGTTGCAACCTAGCGAACGACGAGCGGCTGGTGCCTCATCTGATACGTGACTAGATAAGTGCAGCCATGTGGGTCTGATAAAATCTACCTACAGTTTACGGTTGAAAACGTCAACCAGCTTTGTTTCACGACCAGAGAGACAGTTGAATGCGCACATTCCAAGATTACAAAGCTTCGCAGAAGCCAAGTTATTTTTGAGGGTGGGTGGGTGTTTGGGGGTTTAACGTCCTTTTCCACCACATATAGGTGATATCAAAGACGGGGCAACGATGAAAAAGCCAGCACACATATTTGGCCCCAGCCGGGTACGAACTCACGACCCGAGCATTAGAAGTCCAACGCTCTACCATTCGACCACCCCGGCTCCCCAGTTATTTGTGAACGGTTGAGCTTTGTGAGTACGCCCGAAATAGTCTGGCTAAATGATTAGTAGAGATCTGAATGCAAAACCCTGCCATCTGCAAGCTGTGCGCACGAAAATTCCGCCGAAGCCCGTCTACCTAGCGGCTGACTCCTGACCGCTTTCTCCTCAATATAGTCATGGCCTGAAGCTTTCTGTTGACGCAGTGTCAGCCCGTGAGATACTGTCACTGCACATGACTGTAGTCTAAGTGGTAAGATGGAATACACTACACGAGCTCGGGCAGCCCTTGAGAAATACTCACGGCATCAAGGGTCGCTATGAGGGAGTAAGCACAACCAAAAGACGGTGCCTAAAACAATATGTGAGAATAGGATTGTCGGAAGGCGTGTCTTTAACCTGCAGGGGAACGGCGGCGGGCTGTTGTTACAGCTCGATATAACAGACTCCACCCATATCCTGAGCATGAACCCTTAAACCTCTGTCACACGTGACGATTTTGCACGCCTTTAGGGCGGTAGAATGCACTCCCAGCCAATGAAATCCGCCCGCCAGGGGCACTGCCGAGGCACGCCGTCGGAACGCCTATGAATGTAACACGGTCCTATTTTGCCCTCGCCACGCCAGCCAGTCGCCGCTGACCGCGCTTTGTGTACTGTCCAGCGCTAGTCCGGCAGCGCAGTCCGCCCAGTGCACGCTTGTAGCGTGTGAACAGAAAATCCACTCGGCGAGTGTGCGAGCTCGCTGCAGACACTCAGCGTGTGCAAAGGCCCTTACGAGTCTACAGGTACTGTGCGTGCAGAGACCACGACCACCGTCATCATCAGAATCACCTGACGGAGATCGTCTTCGGCGGAACTTGCAGTAAGGTCTCTTAAACAGCCGCGTTGATTTTCAGATACTACAGTTTCAGACACTCACCCTCTTGAAGGTAAGTGTTTTTTGGATATTTCTCGGGCCACACGAAGCACTGTACTCTTGGACACGGGATGTTTGTAGAATTCATTGACATCCGGCAGAATTAAACTTACACAAATCTTCCATCTGTTCTATGTCTTCTCTTTGTTTTGTTGTCACAGTCACTGCCGCTTCTTTTTCTCTTTGTACAGCGTTGGGCTCTCAGTGCTCGGGTCATGCATTCGAATCCCAGCTGGGGCCACATATTTGTACTGGCCTTTTTCTCGTTGCCCCGTCTTTGATACCACCCTTACGTGGTGGAAAAAGACGTTTAACTCCCAAACACCCACCCACCCTAAACCTTGACAGACACATCGGAATTCAACATGCTTCGTTCACTGCGTGTTACCCGAGTGCCGGCGTAACTCAGCAACACCATTTGCGCCGGGGCACTTCCAGCTTAGAGCTGGATGAAGCTGCATTGACCCGATTCGTTTTTTTATGGTGCACGGGTGAATGCAGCTTCAAGGCTGGAGGTAGCCCGGTGGTTTAGTAGGGGAGTTTATCTTGCATGTTACACCCGCCTCGAACATGGCTCGTACAATAGTCATTATCTGTTATTAGAGTAAAACGTCTTCTTTATTTCCCGTGAACAGGCCACGCAAGATGTACAGCTGCAAGAAACTGGCTTTCCATCTCCAAAGGAGAAAGTGTGCTTACGCTGGAGTTTTGCTGAGTATAATATCGTGCAGTGAGTGGAGAATTTTTTTTTTTTTAAATTATGATTGTGTACAAGAACGCGGAAGCTTTCCTGGCACAGACCGTAGTCGGTTTGCTTCAGGTACGGTACAAATAATGTCTACATGATCTTTCAAGATATAAAAAAAAAACCCGCCGATAAACAAGAACGCCGTATAGAATGTCTTCCTGAGTCGGTGTAGTTAACCTGTGCTACAGAAACGCTGTCTTGTATTAAGTTAAAACACCATAGACCATCACCTTTCATAGTCTTAGCGCGCGCTTGGGCGCCTGGTGCTTGGTCTGTTCATACATGAGTGTCGAGTGGCGGCCCGCCTGGAAAAGTAAAAAGAACCCAGAACGCCTCATTTCGTCATTATATATTAAAGGAGGCCGCCGGGGCAAAGTTGAGAGAACGGTAAAAAATCTGCCGGAATAGAGTATCACCAAAGACCTTGGGAAAAGACCATGGTCTCTGACAACACTTCATTCGCAAACTGGATTTAAGTTTATAGTTTCATAAGTGGCATTTTTCTGTTCGAGTCCTTTCACAGCGGCGTACATACACGCACGTACAAACAGCCTCTATACCTTGACTTTTTAAGTTTCAACCAACACAAAACAAGGATGAAATACACTTGATACACTTTTTGAATTAAATGAAATAAAAAGTAATAAGTCAGTTGTCGTGTTTCCACCATTTGGCCGTACTTGCAGGCGCTGTGTTTGTAGTATTCCGGCCAAGACTTGCAGATCTTGCTGGCCAGCTGGACAGGGTGAAATCTTTTGACACCGTTCTGCAGGCAGTTTCCAAAATCATCGCTGCTTCTGGCCACGACACGACTGTAGACAGAACCAGCTATCACGACGACAAAACATGTGGGTGCAAAAACTACTCAATAATGCATGCAATTAAAATACTTTACGAACTCATTCTGCCCGAGTTACGACTATAGTCGTACGAGTCAGTAGTATGCGAAATCTTCGCTCCGCCGTTCCACTTTTGCTAGCCGTTACCAAATTTTCTCGGAGTGATGTCCCTTACAAACGGTTTCTGGTTAAGATAGATATAGAGACACAACTTTATGGGACGGGGCAGATTTTGCTACGCGCAGCAGCAAGTTTCAGTGATACAAAACAAGACTGTGACGTTTCTCCACACAATACATACTTTCACGCACACAGTGACGTAACGAAATCTGCGTAATAGACACTTGACGTGCACACTATGCTGCTGCGTTCTTTTTGGCGGGAGATGTGAGACGTGTGTGTGTGTGTGTGTGTGTGTGTGTGTGTGTGTGTGTGTGTGTGTGTGTGTGTGTGTGTGTGTGTGTGTGGACGGATGTAATGATGGCTATCTCCTAAACCACCTCGAAGGAGGCCTTTTTACTTTGAGATAAAATGGGAATTCACCTTCTCCAGACCTACCTTTCACGATTTTTATCCTGCCGCATTTTCAGAAGAGTTATCGCCGATTTAAAAAAAAAATATATATAAAAATCGGCCATATTACGATTTTTTTCGAAAAAGTTGTTCAAATTCCTTCATTTTCTAGACTTTGGAAGTTCATCCAATAACACTGTATTCGTGCTACAGCTCTGTAGCTCTGACTGGTTTTGTGTTAAAAAAAAAAAAAAATCCGAGGTAGGGGTGGTTTGCACATAAGATCAAATATCTATGAAAAGACTACTGCAAATTACTTATTATCCCGGCGTTTTTGTCTAGTGTGACAACTGCACATATGACAGGAACTACTGCACTATTATAGCTTTAGCATTAAGAATAGCTGAACTTTTAGATAAACATAGCTTTTTCAAGTTTGTGCGAGAAGCACCGGCCAAAAGAGCTCCAAATTTGTGATTTCATAAGTACAATCCAAGGTATTCTAGTCCACGTTTCACCAGCCGTCTAGATCTTCCAAATTTTATGTAAAAAATTAATTCAGTCATGGAAGTCACAAAAGCAACAGGGAAATCACAAGACATGCACAAGCATCATCTGTCATACCACCAGTGTAAGGCTGACGTCAAACGCTTAGTTCACAGACAAAATCAGCAAGTATCGTCACTGCCTCCGACATTTCACCAGCCCTCTAGATCTTCCAGATTTCATGTGAAAAATAATTCAATCGGGGAAGTCAAAAAGCCAACAGGGAAATCACAAGACATATACATATAAACAAGCATCCTCAGACGATCTCATGCTAGAGGCTGACGTCAAATGTTTAGTTCACGGAATTGACGAATGGTAGAGCGTTGGACTCCCAATGCTCGGGTCGAGATTTCGAATCCCGGCTGGGGCCAAATATTTGTGCTGGCTTTTTTTTTTCTTTCTCGTTGCCCCGTCTTTGATATCACCCTTATGTGGTGGAAAAGGACGTTAAACTCCTAAACACCCACCCCCCCTCTCTCTCTCCCCCCCCCCCCCCCCCCCACGCACACACACTCGGCCCCACCCCCAGTCACGTGGCTAATCGGTCGAGGTCGTAGAGGATCTAGTGTCATTGGCAGAACTTGGAGAGGGGAGAACCGGCAACAATAACAACAAAACAGACAAAATAAAATGAAGTTTAGAGAAACAACCGTGTAGGACGGGGCCGTTCCTCCTTGTTTTGTTTGTCATCGTTTTTTAGCGTAAGAAGTTTGCGCATCTGCGGTTTCCAGTTGTTGAGCTAAAAACACTACACTAAATGTGTGTGTGTGTGTGTGTGTGTGTGTGTGTGTGTGTGTGTGTGTGTGTGTGTGTGTGTGTGTGTGTGTGTGTTACCAATGTCAGTGTCCGTTGATGACACGGCAGCACGCGCTTTGAGAGAAACAATGCGCGTGTTGTGTTGGATCCCGGCATGTGAAAGCGACATCAAGAAATTGTCCCTTCAAGCCATCAACGAGACCTGGGTGCAGCGCTGTGACGGTCACGTGTTCTTCATTGAAACGGACTCGTCTTCCGCGTGGCCTGACGTCATCTCTTTGGGATTGGCACAGGAGAGTTACAACCATCTGACGGAAAAAACACAGGTTGCCATCGCCTACCTCTACCAGCGTTATCTCAACGAGTACGACTGGTTTTTGAAAGCGGACGTCAACAGTTACGTCATCATGGAGAACCTGAGGCTGCTGTTGTCTCGATACGACCCAAAGAATCCTGTGTATCTGGGTCAGCTGTACAACGGGATCTGGGGAGGTCCAGGTTTCATGGGCGGTGGGGCGGGCTACGCACTCAGCAGGGAGGCACTGCGTCAGATGGTGGATCAAGGGTATCGTAAGGTGAAGGCATTTTGTTTGTTTGTTTGTTTGTTGTTGTTTTTTATGGGTTTTTTTGTTGTTTGTTTTTGTTTGTTTGTTTGTTTGGGTTTTTTGGGTTGTTTTTTTTTTTGTTTTGTTTTTTTTTGGGGGGGGGGGGGTAATTCAGAGATAGACCTTACATGATTAATTTGAGTGGTCTAGTTACCACGATAGAAACCACAAAATGTTCTAATTTTTTCCCGCGGCTGCCTTTCAGTGAAGCAGTTATGCATAGAGATCGCAGTGAGTTTTCATTTAAATCCTCCATTTGAAAATTCTCCTAAAAAAGTGAAAAGTGGCCTCCAGTATATCTCTATACGTTTCAGAATGCGACATGCCACGTTCACATTCCGTATTCATTTTGGTGTGTGCAGGGATTATGCTCGACAGAATATTACAATCATGCTGAGGACAAGCATGTGGGCGAGTGCCTGTACAAGATCGGAGTGGGACGTCACTACTCTCTGGATGTGCACGGCAGGGAGAGTTTCCACATGGACGGCCCTCTACAGATGATCGCCGGGCCCCTCACTGACGCCATGCGGCGATTCTTCTACTTCCCGCAGTCTACGGTCAGTTCCCAGCTCCTAGACAGTTTCATTTCACCCACTCAGCAAATTTCGAGAAATCACTCCCCCCCCCCCCCCCCCGCGCCTAATTTACATGTAAATGGGTTAGGCTGCTCAACGAAGTCTTCCTTACGAAGTCATACTAAATAATTATGCCTATTATCTTTTCTTGACGCCCTAATCATGTTTTTCTTCTTCTTTTTTTTTTCTTTTTTTTTTTTCTTTTTTTCTTCTTCTTATTTTCAGGGTCCCGAGTGCTGCAGTGAAGCAACAATCAGTTTTCATGGGTTGACACCTGAAACGATCCGAGTGTTGGAGAATCTAGTGTATCGCATCAGTGTCTACGGGCGTCAGCAGAACATCACCTATCTTCAGAAACTCTTCGTACCGAAACAGATTTGGTAGTGACTGTTCTCCTGGCGAAATGATTTCAGAAACTGTTGAGACTTCGTTGAGGTTCTCCCTTAAATAAATAACATTTTGACACGGAGATAACAAATATAACATTTCATCATTGACTTTGTTATTGTTTTTGTTGTTGTTGTTGTTGTTTTCTGTTTGTTTCGGGTTTTTTTGTTGTTGTTTTTTTTAATTTGTGGCTGTCGCTGTTATTTTTGTTGCTTTGTTTTGTTTGGTTTTCTCACGGAAATGTTTTCTCGGATTTGATCTGGGTCTTGTTTGCGTTTTTTTGTTGTTGCTGTTTTCTTCTTGTTTTCTGTTTGTTTATAGCTTAATGGATGCCATGTACAGGTTTGGCAAATCTGTATGTATAATGAACAATGTGTGTGTGTGTGTGTGTGTGTGTGTGTGTGTGTGTGTGTGTGTGTGTGTGTGTGTGTGTGTGTGTGTGTGTGTGCGTAAAACCAAACTTAGAGGTCTCAAATTACAATCAAAATTGATAGGTAGTCAGGGGAAGCAAAGCATGACAGGTCTTTGCTGGACACTAGTCAATGCGGGGCAAATGACGAGTGGATGGTTTCTTATCTGACAAACGACGAGAGGGTGGGTGTGGGTGGGTGTTTTGGGGGTTTAACGTCCTTTTCCACCACATAGGGTGATATCAAAGACGGGGCAACGATGAAAAAGCCAGCACAAATATTTGGCCCCAGCCGGGATCGAACTCACGACACGAGCATTAGAAGTTCAACGCTCTACCATTCGACCACCCGATTAAACGACGAGAAAAGTTCAGCGACCAGATGTGGGTCTGATAAAATCTAGCTAGAGTTTTGCGGTTGAAAACATACACCACCTTGAAGTAACGACCGAACAAACAGTTAAATGTGTATGCTGCAAAACTACTAGGTTTCAATATTTTTCCGACCTGGAGTGGGCCGGCTGGCCATTACATAGACAGTAAAGAAAAGACAACTCAGCCCTATCTGTGGTCTAACTGGTAAGATGGAATACGCTACACTAACTCGGGTAGCCCTCCAGAAATACTCATGCACGGCGTCGTGGAAATGAGATCGTCGCTAAGATAATAATAATAATAATGAATAGTACTTGTTTAGCGCTTAATATCACAGTAAAGCAACTCATTGCGCTACACACACACACACACACACACACACACATTTTTCTCGTTGCCCCGTCTTTGATATCACCCACCCATACACCCTCTTCTTCTTCTTAATTTTGAATATGATCAAAATTTCATCTCTATCGTCTTTGCGGTAATTTTGCGGTAATTTGCCTTGTCCACAAGAATCATTTGTTCTTCTCCGCGAATGTTGTGGACCTGGAATTGCACAAGCGTAGCTGTCAAAGGTGTATTTAGCTTGAAATCGTAACTATTGTGACGATGGACGTTCCCACTACCACTGCCACGATCATGGAAATAAAATATCTCTTGTCACGTCGGCGTTATAGGCTATGCGTCTAAGTTGCACGTTCATAAAAAATGACGTAAACGTTATGTTGTTTTGGAACCACACGCTTAGTTTTGGTGACGTCAATAAGCGTTGCAATGATGACTCCGCCTGAAACACTGCTGTCGTGCTCGCAGAAACAACAATAACAACAACTACTACAAGACGGAAGGTAAAACAAACCGGAAGTGAGTTTTATCACGATGATAAAAGAGAGTGGCACCGGTAATTGTCGTAAAAGAACACAGATCTCGTGTTTTTGCCACAGACCTAAAAAAAGATAGACCCCCTGCGGTGCTGGAAGTGTGACGCCGCCGCGCGCCATGTTGCGAGTACCTGGAAGTGCCAGACGCTATCAGTTGTTTACATAGCGCGCATAGCATTGGTCCGCTTTATCTTACGTCACATTTCTGATGACGTCTTTCTAAAGAACTTTGTATTTCGAACGAGGCGTCCTGTACACAGAGCATCTGAGTTCTGGTATTCACAAGATGGCCGCGACAGCGACACGCGCAAGCAGCGGTGGCAGCGGGCGGCGGTGGGTCTATCTATTTTTAGGTCTGTGGTTTTTGCCGAACGAGTTTGTTTTCCACAAGGACATGCATAATTATGTGGGTGTGATTTCTATTTTGACATTGCCAGACAATGTTTGGCACTTTATTTGAAGGCAAATGCAATTTTTAGTGCTGAGGAAAGCGTGTAGATTGTCAGACTGTGATCATAATAATGAATCGTACTTGTAACATGCAAATTCTCAAAAAGTGACTCAATGCGCGTACTCCCGCACTCATGCCAACACACACACACACACAGACACACACACAGAGCAGCTGATACGTTTTCAAGTCAAAACAACATACTATATATGTATACACACCAGAAAATATGCGATCCCAATAGATTTATTGAAATGTTCTTTAAACTTTGAATGAATGTTTACTGGCTGGCTAACTAACTAAATCACTAACATTTTAGACACGGCGATTAAGAAAACAGTATCATGTTACATTTTATCATAGACTTCGTTTTTTCTGTGTTTGTTTTGTTTTGTTCTTGGTTTTGTTTGTTTGTTTGTTTGTTTGTTTTGCGGGGGGGCATGCTTTTCATGTTGTTGTTCTTCTTGTTGTTCTTGTTGTTTCCTTTTCCTTTTCATGTGTGGTTGCTGTTATTGCTGTTTGTTCGATTTTCTTTCGTTTTTCCCAGGGAATGTTTTCCATGGGGCTTGATCAGGGTTGTTTTTATTTGTTTTTGTTTTTGTTTTTTTGTTGTTGTTGTTTTTTTTTGTTTTGTTTTTTTTTGTTTTTTTTTTTGGGGGGGGGGGGGGTTGTTGGTGGTTTTTGTAGTTGTTTTCTTGTAGTTTTCTTGTTGTTTTCTTGTTGTTTTGTTTTTCACCAGGAAGAAGTGAAGGTGTCTTCGTCCATGTTGGAAAAGTTGTGCACTGAGGTCGGCAGAAAGAATCTAGGAAATATGGCACATATCAAAATTCTGAATTAACGACAATTTTAAAATGCAAAGCATGACAAGGACACTTTACAGTTGACTATCCGCAAAAAAAAAAAAAAACAAAAAAACAGGGTCGCAGCGGCGAATGAGTTAAAATACGCTGTAGCTGCGCAGGGATTGGAAGTGAGATACCAGTCTCTGTAAAGACCAGAGAATTCTCGAGCTATCATTTAGCGGCCCTTCTTCTCCTCCATGGCCTCCTCCCATGCAGCTTGGAAGCGCAGAACGTCAGTGGCAGGGTAGCGGTCCAGGGTGGAGCAATCAGAGCCTCCCAGGAAGGGCTTACACGCGCGATAGTGATGAAACAGGGCGTACTTTTCTGGCATGGGGTATCTGCACAAACACACGGCGACCAAATAATAATAATAATATGGGTATTCAAGGGAAGCCCTCCCTCTCGCGGGAGCTCAGGACGCCTTACAATGAACATACACTCACTCACCCGAAAACACTACTACACACAACATGCCTCGACACACACGTTTAACTACAAACAAACAATGTGCAGCGTCATACACGACCTCCTCCGATCCAAGCTTACACACACACACACACACACACACACACACACACACACACACGCGCGCGCGCGCGCACGCACGCACGCACGCACGCACGCACGCACAAACACACACACACACACACACACACACGACCAGCAAAATGATGATCTGGCAACAGTTATTGGTCGAGGGCTGTGAACAGTTGGGTTTTCAGTTTGGGGTTTTTGTTGTTGATGCTGAGAGATCATTCAGTAATACCGGTCAGTATACTCTGGCTGGTGTAATTTAGAAGACAAGCTGCAAGAAAGGGGATCATATCTATACCTGTACTTGATCTGTGTACAAGTCAGATCTGCCGTTATCTGAAGGGGACCCTGGATAACCGAATGGTAGAGCGTTGGACTTTCAATACTCTGGTCGTGAGTTCGAAACCCGGCTGGGGCCAAATATTTGTGCTGGCCTTTTTCTCGTTGCCCGTCTTTGATAAAGACGTTAAACTTTTTTTTTTTTTTTTTTTTTGCAAAAGGACGTTAAACTCCCAAACACCAAGCATCCTAGCTCAAGAAGTCCACGGTGTTCTTCTTTGACCCTTGTTCAGAGAACGGCAGAAGTTGATGCCGTCAAATGATGCCGTCAAGGGAGTAAAAATTGTGAAGGGACGCGTACGAAATGTGTTAAAATGAGGAGTGCCGGGGTTACAGTCACTTTTTGTATGGGCTGAGGACCACAGCATCGTGGATTCGAGGTCTCCTGACGCGGCTCGGTCGGTAGATGACTTTGGGAGAACTCTTTTTCGGCAAGGGTGGAGACCAGAGATGGTTGTCTGCAGTCTGGTTCAGATAGCGCAGGAAGAAAAGGTTGGTGTCCGAGTAGCTCGTGCCCCAGTCCTTGACGTGCGTGTAGGAGTGCACGTCAAAGTAAGCCACGTCCGGGAAAGCCGCGGAAGCGTCCTACACAAAGTGACAAAACACAGATATTCTGGAGTACTCAGTGACCATTGTGTTTGTCATGGACCAATGAATGCCTCTTTCATAGAATTCTACCTGTCCAAATGATAGTATCGAAGACATTTATTTCCTGTTTTAAAAAAAATCCTGAAATTAATTTATTATGGAAGGGCAGTGAACTCTTGTCCCCTGCCTTTTACATTCTACTGCCAAAAAACAAAAACAAAACAAAAAAAACACACGTAATTTTATGCGCATGAACTCTGACACATCCCGAAAT